>JAJIBD010038186.1:0-180000 GCA_021461705.1 Cryptotis parvus | reverse complement strand
TAAATGCTGGATTTAGAGATGACTACAAAGGTATGCCACCTGCATGGCAGAGCCTGGCAAGCTACACGTGTTGTATTTGATATATATGCCAAATACCAGTAACAATTATAGACCTCATTCCCATGACTGATGGAATGGTTTGAGGCTCTTTATGTTCCTGGAGCAAGCAGATGTCCTTGGGCTCTACTAGCATGAGTCAGGACATATGGAGATTTTACTGGTGCCCGCTCGAGCAAATCGATGATGAATGGGAAGACAGTGAGTGATACAGACAGTGATATACACACACAAATATATGCTAAATGGTCTTAAAAATAATAATCCAAATAAGAATAATATAGAATAGCAAAATGTCAGAAGCAAATAAGTCTTGTGAGAACAGAGATAGAGATGTATTCTGTGCAGAGTTTCTGGGTTGTGGTTTTTGTTTTGTTTTGTGAGTTGATTAATATGAGTGCAATCATTTCAAGTATTATCTGAACCAGATCCATTGCCTGCTTCTTTTCAGTGTACATTAAGCTTCATTATCAAAGGTCACTTTAAAAATTACTTTACTCTTCACCTTTCCATGACTCCACTAAGAGACAAGTGGTCCTCAATGATGGTCATTGAATGAATGAGAAGGTTTCCCTGGGTTTCTTTTTGACATAATGTCCTTGATGTGTTATCCAGCATGGATCCATTGTGAATTGAATTCAGTTATTTTCAAGGCACTCTTTTAGACAGCATTAGATAGTCATCCTGTTATGCACTTGTAAAAATCACATTCAAGAGCTGCAACATTTTTACAATACCTTGAGAAAAGCATCTTAAGGTTTATTTTCTTTGATTCACAGTAAGCTTCTGAATTTTGTGATTTCAGCAACATATTTCTCCAGTTTTATTAACCCTATATTTATATCTATGGCATTCAAGTATGATGAAAACACAGTTTGCTATAATTTTCAAAAGGAGTCTACAGTTGTTAAGGAGTTCTGGATGTCCCTCATAACTACTGATGGGTGTGACCATGCAATATATATCATGTTAGGGTGACTGATAACTTGAAATGGTTTTGTACAAACAAAAGCTATGTCAGCAGATTATCAGTGAAGCTGATCGGTTAGATTCCATTAGTATTTGTGCCTTCACTCACAGTTTAGCTTTTGCATTCACACAGGACTTGATCATTTTTAGGAGTCAATTCCAGGTTTGTGTTTATTTCTACTATAGGTAGAAATTTTGGATGACAACATGATCTTTGTTTTTAATAATACCCCTATATAATGTCACACTGTATGGTTAAAAAGTTGCTACAGATATAAGGAAAGTTATTAGTCAGTTGATTTTGACATAATCTAAAGGGACGTTATTGGGGTAGTACGACAGGACTCAAGAAGCAAAAAAAAAAAAAAATCACACCTTCCTCCAATTAGTATTTTGCATATTAATTAAAGCAGTATTGTATTAGAATAAAAGCAAGCATAGATATCAATGAAAAAACTGAGTGGCAAAATATAGTCTGCCACTATTATGGGGTGTCACAACTGACAATGCTTGGGGTCACTCCTGGCACTACACTAAGGAATCATTCCTGGTGGTGCTCCAGGGATCCTTAAGTGTGCTGGAGATGGAATCTGGGTCAGTCACGTGCAAAGCAAGTGCCTTACCCACTGAATACCAAAACCTCAATGTTTTGATAAGGCGCATACAATAAAGAACACAGTTTTGTTGATGTTGGGGAAAACAGCACAGCTACATGCATAAAATGAAACTAGGCCATTATCTCATAGCATGTGAAAATAATAATTTCAATATTCTAAAGATTTACCTATAATACCTGAAACCACAAGACACATAGAAGAACCCAAATGATATGCCCCTCAATATTTACCATAAGAAGTCTTTGGGAATTCAACTTTAGTGGCTGAAGAAATGAGTGAAAAAAATTACTTGTAAACTTAACTTCAGTGGCAGAGGAAATGAGCTAGAAAAGTAAACAAGTAAATCAAGTTAAAAAGCATCTACACAGTGAAAGAAACTATCATCAAAATGAAAATAAATATTACTGAATAGGAAAACAGATTGCACACCATTCTATACCATACATTCAACAAGGGGCTAATCTTCAAAATAATGCCTTAAACTCAACTACAATGAAACCCAACCAATCCAGATTACTAAGTATCTTGTTGAGGGAAGTTATGCAAAAGTAGAAGAATGGAAACAACACGATCTGTCACATATGTGGGATGGGTATTTAAAGAAACAATAATGGAACAACAAATGGTTAAAAGCAACAGAAAATAGAACAGGTCTACAAAGCTGAGCTTACCAGTCCAGGGGTATAGGAAATGGAGATGGGGGCAACAATATTGGATGGGGGGAAATGGAATGTGGATTGCTGGAAAGTTATATGTATGAAACCTTATCACTAAAAGTACTGTAAATCAGAGTGCTGGAAATATATATAATATATATTATATATCATAAATATATATGTAATATATTATACAACTATATATAATATTGTATATAATTAGATATATTATACACATATATAATATATATTATATATAAAATCTCTGGAACATCTGGGCATTCCAGAGATTTAATATATAATATATATTATATATTTGTATAATATATGAATATATACAATATATAGATAGTATAATATATTACACCACCCAACAGACCAGCCTATCACAGCCGGGCTCATCGAGTTCCACCCTGCAGCAGTCTTTTTTTTAAATCCGGCTCAGGTATGCCAGTCCAGAGACTCACAGACATGGGGCAGAGCTGCTACTGGCTCTCCCTGTGCCCAGCCGCTCACGAGGTGCCCAGGAGGGATGGCAGGTTCGAGCCCCTGGCCCGCCACCTCAGCAGAGCCTTGCAACAAGCCAGACAACCCCCCCACTCCATGAGGGCCTCCATTTTCCACATCCGGACTTCTCTCTCGTCAGAACTCCACCCAGCAGACCAGCCTATCACAGCCTGGCTCGTGCGGTTCATCAATAAATGCTGGACTTAGAGAAGACTACAAGAGTATGCTACCTGCACAGCAGAGCCTGGCAAGCTACCCGTGTTGTATTTGATATGCCAAATACCAGTAACAATTATAGATCTCATTCGGAATGGATTTAGGCTCTTTATGTTCCTGGAGCAAGCAGATGCCCTTGGGCTCTACTAGCATGAGACAGGACATATGGAGATGTTACTGGGGCCCGCTCGAGCAAATCGATGATGAACAGGAAGACAGTGATACAGTGATATATAAAATCTAAAAAATACCAATGAATCTGAATCAAAATCCCTAAAGAACATAAACAGATGGTCAGCAGACATATTGAAAATGTGCTCATCATCTTTTCATTCTTAGAGAAGTCTAATTCAAAACAGTAATGAGATATCACTTCATAACTGTTACAATGGCTATTATCTAAAATACAAGAAATTATGGATGTTGAACAGGGTATGGAAAGAATGGAAACCTTAAATTTTACAGCTAAAAAGCAAATTTGTACAGTCATTATAGAAAACATTAAGAATATTTTTAAGAAATTAAAGGTAAAAATTCCACATAATTCAATAATCCTAGTTGTATTTACTAAAGTTAATATAAATACACTAATTTATGGCAATATCTATACCACCATGAACTTTGCAGCATTCTTTTTAATGGTTAAAAGATGGAAACAAATCAAATCATTGTCTAAAGAGAATATTGATATACAATGCAATACTACTCATATATAAAATAAATGAAATCCTGCCATTTTCAGATATATGGCTTAAACAAGAAAACATTATATTTAGTGAAATAAATCAAATGGAAAAGACAAATAGAAGATGATTTCACTTTTATGTGGTTTATGTAAACCAAACAAATAGATGAGGTAAACAAATTTTTTAAAAAATAAGCTCTTCGACTATATAACAAATTTAGTGGTTACCAGAGGGAAAGAAAAGGTAAAATGGCTCAATCAAATAAAAGAGTTTAATTCTGTACTTAAGGAGAAAATCAGACTTCAAGTGGTGAACTTAATGTAGCATAATGTTACACACCCCTAACATACATGTTAAAATAGTTGCTTAAATAAAATATGTATGGTTAAAAACTAAAAATTTTCTATTTGAAAACAGTGATTTGTTTCTATAGTCAATCCTGACTGAATCACTTAACATGAGGCTAATCCTAACATTGAATAGTAAGATACAAACAACAATATAACATGAGCCATTTAGATAATTTTCTCCAGAATACTGAAAGCAGAGGAAAAACTCATGCATCAGATTGGTTCACTATTCTTTGTAGTTATACAGATGGGTAAGCCATGTATAAAGACAGAAGGGTGGCCTCTAGTATCTGAAAGTAAAGATGCTACCTACAAAGAGAGAAGGTATTAAATTTATCATAGCATTAAATAAATTCTGCCAGCAATCTATAACTTTGGAAGGCGATTCTTCCAGAGTCTCCAGATAAAATCCCACCTACCTGACATTTGATCTCAGCTTTGTGAGAGCCTAAACAGATTTCTAACCTATAGATATCTGCAATAAACAATAACTATTTATTATTGAAGTTGATCTTTTGAAATAAAATGATGAGCTCATAGAAGAAAATTGTTTAATTCATAGTAATTTATTGTGCTGCAATGGAAAATAAATACACCTCTGAAATGTGGAATCCATTATGTTTTTCTTTTATATCTATAAAACAAAAATATGCATACAAGGCATTGTGCTTGTTATTGACTTTTAATAGATTAAAAAGGTAAATTACTGGAGACATGTTACAGAATTGTGTAATAGCTAACCACAATTTTGAAGATAGATGCTGTGCTCCTTCAAAGCCACATCTAAGCCCAATCAAGAATCATTTTAATTTCAAAAATACTTTTTCCAATTATTTCCTGGAACTGTATTAAACAGTCTAAGATAAATAACATAACCCGGGGACTGACTAAATAGTACTTTCTTAATCTATGCTCATGTTACAAGCATGATCTAATTTAATTCTTATGACAGACAGCAAGGTAAAATAGTGATTATTTTTGCTTAATGCAAAAATGAGTTTCAAACATGGGGTCTAAAATATTTATCATTCTGTTCCAGAGCATATGGTTAATAAAACCCAAGAACATGAATAGAAACCAATCATTCTACTCTTAAACATTTTACTTTTTGCTGTCACACTTTGTCATCTCTTAGAGGTTCAGCAATCATAATAATTACCCTGAATGTTCATGACATACTCCCTCTCAAGTCTTTATGTTCAAATGCAATAGATAAAATGATAACCTTGGGTACTGTGGGCACTATGAATAAAGTTAATTAAAAAATCCCTTAAAACTTTCTATATTTATAACATTATATATGATATATATGATGCATATCGTATCATATATATCACAGACTCACAGACATGGGGCAGAGCTGCTACTGGCTTTCCCTGTGTCCAGCCGCTCACGAGGTGCCCAGGAGAGATGGTGAGTTCTGGCCCTGGCCCACCAGCCCAGCAGAGCCTCGCGACAAGTCAGATGACCCCCCCACTTCATGAGAGGCCTCCATTTTCCACATCCGGACTTCCTTCTCGTCAGAACTCCACCCAGCAGACCAGCCTATCACAGCCCGGCTTGCGCGGCCACTTGCAGCTGCATGGTTCATCAATAAATGCTGAATTTTGAGATGACTACAAGAGTATGCTACCCTACGGCAGAGCCTGGCAGAAGCTACCCGTGTCGTATTTGATATGCCAAATACCAGTAATAATTATAGATCTCATTCCCATGACCTGATGGAATGGTTTGAGGCTCTTTATGTTCCTGGAGCAAGCAAATGCCCTTGGGCTCTACTTGCATGAGACAGGTCATATGGACATGTTACTGGTGCCCGCTAGAGCAAATTGATGATGAATGGGAAGACAGTGATACAGCGATACAGTGATGATGCATATCATATATTATGCATATGCTATATATCATATATGCATATGATTATCATTATATAAAATATATAGCATATACATATATTATGTATATTATATACATTACATATGATGTACATTATATATCAAAATATGTATATGCTATATATAAATAAATATTATATATTATTATATATGATATTTATCACTTGATCACTTAACTTCCCATTGTTCATTGGTTTGCTCGAGGCAGGCACCAGTAACATCTCCATACATCCTGTCGTGTTGCTAGGTGTAGCCCAAGGGCATCTGCTCACTCCAGGAACATGAAGAGCCTCAAACCATCTCGTTCAGGTAATGCGAATGAGTCCTATAATTGTTACTGCTTTTTGGCATATCAAATGCAACACGGGTAGCTACCAGGCACTAGCTATGGTGGTACACTCTCAGTAGTAGGCTCTCATCTCGTGCATTTACTGATGAACCTCAATGGGGAGAGATCAGCTTTTCACTTGGGTGGAGCTCTGAGGAGCTGTGGAGTCCAGATGTTGAGAATGACTAAACTCATGGTGTGGGGGTTCCTCTGGCTTCTTCCTAGGCTTACTGGAATGATGTGCCATGTCTAGAACCTGCCTAGAACTGTATAAAGTGTATAAATTGAAAGATCCTGGGAAGAACCTGGTCCTAATTTCCAGTATTATCTAAGATTTTTGCCCAGCCACAGAGCAGCTGCACACTAGCACAGCTGTGGGCCTGGAGTGACTCTCTTCTGGTGTGACTGGCTGTGGTGGTTGGGAGCTCAGAGCCACACCTGCTGACATGGAAGTGGAGGAAGGGGAGGGAGGAACCCAAATCTCCGCTCCAAATCCAGTCAGCCTGGCCCCCTCACATGTGTGAGTGTACCCTAGGAGATATGTTGGACTTGGACAGGGGCTGGCTGAGCCATTTATCACCTTCCAGAACTTCATGGGATATTCCACGTGGGGCTGAGCAGCACAGCTGTGAGTCTGGAATGGTTGAGTCTGGAGTGTCTCTCTTCCAGTGTTGTTGGCAAAGCTTTGGGTCTGGTGTGTCTCTCTTCCTGTGTGGCTGTGCTGCTTCGGCTCCATGTGGAGAAGTCCATGGAGTTCCATTTACCCAGGAACTTACCCAGGGTGGTAAATGGCTCAGTTAGCCTCTGGCCGAGTCCAACATAGCTCCTAGGGTTTGCTCACACGTGTGGCGGGGAGGCCACGCTAGCTGGACTTGGAGCAGAGATTTGGGCTCCTCCTCCCATTTCTTCACCTCCATGTCGGCAGGTGTGGCTGTGAGCTACCAAATACCACAGCCAGCCACAGGGGAGACACTCCAGACCCACAGCTGTGCGGCAACACTGGAAGAGAGGCACTCTAGACTCAACCACTCAGACCCACATCATGATATTTATATCATTATATATGATGTATAGTATATATTATTATATATTATATATTACATATATTATATGTTGTATATGATATTTATATCATATATATGATGACATGTATCTTTTATAAAAAAAGGTTAAGAAGAAATCTCACTCATTGTGAAATCCATTTTTTGCTTCTTTCCTATTTTAGATGATAAAAAAGTGAACACTTTTCTCCTCAAAAGTTTTGTAAATGGATAGGAGTGTAGAGTACAGATAATGAAAATAACTGGACTCCTGTAAGAATCCTATAGCCTTCAGTTCTATATTTGAAATGAGTACCTTTTTGTTTGAATTAAGCAAAAGTGTCTCTATGCTAAGCAAACAGCAACATTAAAAGAAACAAAGGACCAGTACTGGAGTTGTGCTCGGTGGTCCTGATCCATCAAAGACCTTCCTCCGGTGGTCCTGATCTATCAAAGACCTTCCTCCTTGGGAGGGAAGGAACTCTACCTTATCACCTCACTGGTTCAGCTCCACAAAGACATTGTTAAGACCAGTGTTAAGACATTGTTAAGACCATTGTTAAGACCAATGTGATTGTCCAGGATTCAATGTCCTAGAAAAACAATGGACTTGGAGACAAGTGGTTTGAACTTCCCATTCACTGGAGTAAAGGAGGCAAGGATGCAGAGTTGAGGGCACACAGGTGTACCTTCAGAGAAGCAGTTTAAAGAGATGTACTGCCTTTCCACATCATATCGATTGCTACAGTACAGTCCCTTGTGAGAGTGAATAACCAAGCTCATTTTCTGAAGTAAGACACAATCCTTAACCTGAACTGTATAAGGTACTTTAAAATCTTTAGGATAAAAGGTTGCATTTGTATTTTATAATTAAAACACATTAGAACCTTGCCCTTTGAATGCAAAGCATAAAAAGAAACATCACTATAAAGTAATTCAATACACACCTCTTTAGCATAAATTCATTATTAAAGAATATTAGGCATCCCTGTAAAACCTGGAAGCAACACTCTTTAGTTAGAAATGATGATTTTATCTACAAGTTGACACTATTATTTATTTCTCAAATATAAAATATCAGTTATAGTTCTAATTTTGAGGTATCACTGTATTACTGTCTTCCTGTTCATCATCGATTAGCTCAAGTGGGCACCAGTAACATCTCCATATGACCTGTCTCATGCAAGTAGAACCCAAGGGCATATGCTTGCTCCAGGAACATAAAGAGCCTCAAACCATTCCATCAGGTCATGGGAATGAAATCTATAATTGTTACTGGTATTTGGCATATCTAATGTGACACGGGTAGCTTGTCAGGCTCTGCCGTGCGGGTAGCATACTCTTGTAGTCACCTCTAAATCCAGCATTTATTGATGAGCCATGCGGCCGCTTGCAGCAGCATGAGCTGGGCTGTGATAGGCTGGTCTGCTAGGTGGAGTTCTGACGAGGGGAAGTTTGGATGTGGAAAATGGAGGCCCTCATGGAGTGGGGGGGTCGTCTGGCTTTGCTGGGCTCTGCTGGGGTGGCAGGCCAGGGCTAGAACTCACCATCCCTCCCGGGTACCTCATGAGTGGCTGGACACAGGGAGAGCCAGTAGCAGCTCTGCCCCAGGTCTGTGAGTCTCTTTTTTGATACGTCTTTTGAAGTATCAAAAAACATGTTATAAGTTATATTTACTTGTGTATCTTACTGAAAAAAACTTTGTTTTTTTTGGGGGGTTGACACTTTGGGGGTTTTTTGTAATGGAAATTGAGCCTGGGACCTCACACATGCAAGATCTGTGCTCATCGGCTGACTCACAGTCTCTACCCTACCAATATCATTAAAAAATCCCAGATATTCAGTAGAATATGATAGCAATGTTTTATTAATTTTTATTATCAATTAATACTTATATGTATATTTGCACCAGAATTAAAATATTATAAGTAGTAAATATTAACAGAAAACCTATAAATCTTCCCAAGTGGGAACATTACATAATCATTCCTGACCTTTTATTATGTTTTCTGATAGAATAAACCTAGATATCTATATCTGGATCAAAACATCCACAGTGTTCAAGTGGCACTAAATTTAGGATGAGTATAATGAGAAGTTTTTAATTTTCAACTGAACATATGAAAATTGTTGAAAGCCTTACCAAATGACTATATTTATTTGCCTGAAAAGCATTTAATATTCTACAGGGAGTATATTCTGCAAAGTGTTACATATCCTTATAAAAAAATGTTCTTCATTATAGAATGAGCAGTTTCTCATAAGAAGCAGTTTGTTCTTGTTTCTGCACTGAACACATTGTTTATTGACCTCCATGTATTCTGTAATGAAAGGGACATCTCACAATAAAAAATTCCTGAATCTGATATAAACTATTATTTCCTCTAAATCATGATTTAAAATAGTACCTCAATGCCTTCAAGGTAAACTTATTTGTTCAAGTAGAACAATAGTTGCAGGACAAATTCTTTTTCTTCCCAAGTATAATCATATGTTTTAATGGGGAAAATGGTTTAAGTAACACAAAACCTCAAATTAGGACCCACTGTTCCTAATTCAGACAGAGTTCACATTCAGATGGAAACTTGTGCAATAGTTAATAGGAGTTATTACCACATAACTTAATATGACAGTCTTTCTTCATTACCGTGATTTAATTTGAGTTGGTTAATTTAACTTAATGTAACAGCTTACCTGCTCTTATTTAGTCCGTTGGGAACTACCATGAAATTCACACTTAACCTGTAATAATAAATACGTATTTGATATTCTCACTACATTTCTGTGGTAAGTCATAATGCAACATTTCCCAAATGGATTGGTAAAGACAAAAATAAATTAATAACCAACAGAAATGTAATCTAATCTAATGAACAAATTGACATCAAGGGAGCCTGATAAAAATAATTAATTGTGGTTATAAATTAAAGCATTAAGACAATGAGAAGTTAAAATTTCTGCTTCAAGTCTATGAGGATGACTAGGCTTTTCTTTTGAATCATGGAATTAAAAAAAATAAATGGGGTTGGAAAAAGGAGTTAGGCCACACCCAGTTATGCCCAGGGGCTATTTCTGGCTCTATGTTCTTGAGCAACCCCCGAAGTATTTGGCTGACTATGCTGTGTAGGTGATTGAACTATGTTCATCTACATGCAAAGCAAAAACCTTACTTCCTTGAAACGATAGAGAGAGGGCAGTGGGTAGGTTGCTTGTTTTGCATTTGTCCACCAGGAATTGATCCCCAGCACCCCAGAGGGTCCCCCTAAACATGCCTAGCCTAGAAGTAATTTTTATGCAGAGATAGGAGTAAACCAGGAACTTAGCTCATTGTGCCCACAGGAACAAACAAGCAATAGCAACCAAAGATTCTTACCTCAGGTACAATTTCTCAGCACTCAATCTAGGCTTTACAATGTAACAAGCTCAAATCTCACCGAAATTCCCATAATTTGGAAAACAATACTAAAAGCTTCTTCTCAGATTACGTGCACTGTTTTAAAGTGACAGTGTGTTTTGGATGGCAATTTTAGAGCTATTCAGTTGCAAATATACACTACATTTTTTGAGAAAACTGTCCGCAGGCAATTCAGAGAAACTTGGGCTACATTGGCCAACCATAGCCCCAAGGTTGTTTCCATCTGAGTTTCAAAGGCTGAGCCTGAGGAGGTTTGTCCACACCCAGGGGCTTGGAAGACAGTGGAGCAAATCAAAAAGTTATGGTTTTAAGGAAATGTGCCTTTCTAGATGAAGAACCTGCTCAGAATTATCCCTCCCTTTCCCTTTGGAACTGGAACGTCTGTAGTACGCCAGTTCCACAGTTTTATTTTGAGGATAGATTTTAACTGGTCTCCCAGATTCAAATCTGGAAAGGAGTTTTATCAAGGACAAATGTATCGCCACTCTCATCAGTGTTTTATTCTGGACAATATTTAATGAGACTAGGTACTTTAGACTTTATATATGATGCTGGAATGAGTTTCACTCACTCTGGCTGGGATTAGGTTGAATATACCTCATATGTGAAATATCCTGCATCCTATTGAGTTAGAATTAATATATCTTCCGTGTAATAAGGACTTAAACTTTAGGAGGGCAAAGTGAACCTGGATTGAAGCAAATTCCTATGTCAAAAACTCTAATTCTCAATATAACAATTTTTACAGATTGGGTCTTTATGATGTGATAACGATTAATTAGGTCACAATAGTAGGACCATTCCTCTCTCTTTACCTGTCTTCCCCCTTATCTCAGTCTCATTCCCAGTCTCTGACCCCATCTCTGTCCCTGTCTATCTATCCTGCCACCTCTCTCTACATGAATACCATGTAAGGATAGGTGAGAAGCCAGGAGAAGCATTTTCATGAATCAAGCTTTATTGGATATCTTGATCCAGAAATTATGTCTCTAGAATATAAAAAATAAGTTTCTGTTTTTTTTTAAGCCACATGATCTGTAGCATTTTTATAGCAACCTTAATAACAGCCTAAGACATGTAGGAAATAGAGGCTTAATTATATTTTAATAGAGTTTAAATGAAGATTCTACAAACTTTGTTTAGATATCCTGTTTTGTTGGTTGTAATTAACAGTTATGAAAGAGGAAGCTTAAGTTTACCCTTACCAGATGCTGTAAGCAGCTAAATTTCTTGCTGGCCCTCCTATATTTTTTGACCCACAAATTTCTGAGCTTTTCTTTTTGATAAACAGGGTGTTGACAATTGTTCGTCATAAAATTCTGCCCCAAAACTTAGGCTCACAGGGACAGTAAAATAATGGACAATACCTGAGGCTACTGACCAGAAAGAGTTTAGTCAGCCAGACCACTCTGTAGATTCCCTGCAACCCCGGAAACACAAAGATTCGGTTTTCCTATAAAAAACCCACAAAAAGAGCATAATTATAGGGAAGTTCCTTTTTACCTCTTTTACTTTGTAATAAATATTTCTACTTTTCAATTTTGAGTCTGAGCAATTTGTTCACTGTATCACTGTATCACTGTCTTCCCCGTTCATCATCGATTTGCTCGAGCGGGCCCCAGTAACATCTCCATATGTCCTGTCTCAGGCTAGTAGAGCCCATTTGTTACTCTTGAAAATATTGAAAAAATTGGAATAGCAAATGGACAGAGAATCATCACTGCTACTTCTGCCTCACCTGCATCATTTTATTCTATTATTATTATTATTATTTTATACTTTCGGTAAACTCTTTTGGCAGTAATAATATCAAAATGAGAGTTCATTCTTAATAAGTTAAATACTGAATTTTTATTTATCAAGATACTTGATAATGAATGTGTAACTAGCAAAACGACTCACAGACATGAGGCAGAGCTGCTACTGACTATCCCTGTGACCAGCCACTCACGAGGCGCCGGGAGGGATGGTGGGTTCTAGCCCTGGCCCACCATCCCAGCAGAGTCTCGCAACAATCCAGACGACCCCCCCACTCCATGAGGGCCTCCATTTTCCACATCCGGACTTCTCTCTCGTCAGACCTCCACCCAGCAGAACAGCCTATCAGCGCCCGGCTCATCGAAGTTCCACCCTGCAGCAGTCTTTCTTAAATCCAGCTCAGGTATGCCGGTCCAGAGACTCACAGACATGGGGCAGAGCTGCTACTGACTCTCCCCTGTGACCAGCTGCTCACGAGGCACCCGGGAGGGATGGTGGGTTCTAGCCCTGGCCCACCATCCCAGCAGAGCTTAACAATCCAGGCGACCCCCCCACTCCATGAGGGCCTCCATTTTCCACATCCAGACTTCTCTCTCGTCAGACCTCCATCCAGCAGAACAGCCTATCAGCGGCCATGTGGTTCATCAATAAATGCTGGACTTAGAGATGCCTACAAGTATGCTACCTCCACGGCAGAGCCTGGCAAAGCTACCCGTGTTGTATTTGATATATATGCCAAATACCAGTAACAATTATAGGCCTCATTCTGGAATGGATTTAGGCTCTTTATGTTCCTGGAACAAGCAGATGCCTTGGGCTCTACTAGCATGAGACAGGACATATGGAGATGTTACTGGGGGCCCGCTCGAGGCAAATCGATGACTAACGGGAAGACAGTGATACAGTGATACAGTGAACTAGCAAAAGTTGTTGATATTCTGTCACTGTATCACTGTCTTCCCATTCATCATCGATTTGCTTGAGCGGGCACCAGTAACATCTCCATATGACCTGTTTCATACAAGTAGAGCCAAGGGCACCTGCTTGCTCCACTGAACATAAAGAGCCTCAAACCATTCCATCAGGTCATGGGAATGAGGTCTGTAATTGTTATTAGTATTTGGCATATCAAATACGACACGGGTAGCTTGCCAGGCTCTGCCGTGGAGGTAGCATACTCTTGTAGTCATCTCTAAATCCAGCATTTATTGATGAACCGCGCGGCCATGATAGGCTGGTCTGCTGGGTGGAGTTCTGACCGAGGAGGAAGTCCAGATGTGGAAAATGGAGGTCCTCATGGAGTGGGGGTCGTCTGGCTTGTTGTGAGGCTCTGCTGGGGTGGCAGGCCAGGGCTAGAACCTGCCATCCCTCCCGGGCGCCTCATGAGCAGCTGGGCACAGTGAGAGCCAGTAGCAGCTCTGCCCCATGTCTGTTGATATTACCTATTCTCTATGATGGAGAGCACAGAAACAAGTATATAAGGTGTGTTTGCATACCAGTCCATGAAATATATCTTCATCTAAGTCAATTTTCTTGTCATTACAAATTAATAATGTCTATTTTGTGTCTACATTTACTTGAGCATTCTTGAAACCTGAATTGATAGCGGTTGATGTAGTAGCTTTGCTATCAAAAGACCATCACAGACGAATGATTGCAGGATAAAATCAGTGTCATTAAATGCTTCAGGTGATATTCAACACTATGTTTTTTTAAAATTAAATTATAAAATCACAGACTTTGAAGTTCATTATTGTTGGAGGACAGGTTTAGCTATTCTGGGAGTTTTGTTGTTTTGCCCACTTGCAGCTTAATCTATTTAAGCCAAGGTTCATTCTAATGAGACTCTCTTCTATGTAAACACTGCTAGAGGGTGTGGCAGTTACAGAAGTCACCTTGATTTAATAACTTCTGATTTATACATCTACTAAGACTTCTATGTTTTCTAGATTGGGCACAGCTCCTCTTTATACCCACTGCACCCACCGTGGGACAGTTAGAATTTACCAGGAGACTACCACCCTGGCTACGCTGAGACTATAGGAAGACTATAGGAAGGATCATACTAGTTTGCTCTAAGCAGGCGAGTGTGACCCTTTCAGTACACAAGAACAAGATACTCAGAATTACCCTGGTGCAGATAATAATAAGAAGGACCTTGTGGGTACCATCTAGATTACATGAGGCTCATGAAATTAAGATGTATTACTTTATATCAGCCCTCTATGTCTCTCCAGTGTTTTACATAAGAGATAATCTTAGGATTAGTCCTTGGCATAACCTTTGTTTATACCTGCAATAGGGTGTGGCACTACACTCTGTTTAGAGTTCTTTGTTGACAGGACCATCCCTGGATTACTTTGGTGTATATAAGGGGCTGACTTGAGGCCCCTTCACTTTTTGGGCCTTTTAGCTTTTGGCTCCTGTGGCTTTTGGCTCCTCGGTCTTTTGCTTTTGCTTTTGGCTTTTGGCTTTTTGCTCTTTGGCCTTTTGCTCCTTCTTCTGGGTAGGACTCATCTTCGGTGAGATCCTCTCTCTCTTTTGGTGGGAGACTTAGGCTCTTTAGTATGGTCTAAGTTCGGACCAAAGCTAGAGTTTGTTCATTATATTGGAGTGCTGTGGAAGAGCTTTTGTACTATTAAAAGCCTTTTTGGAACTGCACCAGACTCGTGAGTTTTCATCTGTTCCCCTGGCATCCTAGGAGGTAGAAGAGAACTTCAGTCCTGACACTGTCGGGGACCCTGGCGGCATCCCCAACACATTATGAAGTTAGATTGCTATTACTGTGAATATTATTATAAACTTGATTAAGTCTAAAATTGAACGAAACTATTTGTAGTAATGGTTAAAAATACAATACATATCTTGTGAAACAATAATTTTACTAATTAGAGAACTTATAGGGCATAAATATTCCTTTGTATAAAGTGGTATACATAGAATTAATGATTATGTCCAAATAAATAGCAATATTTAGTAATAAAATACAACCTGTAGAAGTCAATTTTTATATTTATATAGACCTGTATACTTGTTTATATATGTACATAGATATGCACATGATAAATAAATTGTACTATTAAAATAATTGAAATAAAATAGATGTTGAATAAAATAGAAAAAATCTTCAGTGGAACTTGGTATACTTTCTTCCAATGCTGCTCAGCAGAGCTCAAATTCAAAAAACACTTCAGGAGACAGAGAGATAATGCAAGGGCAGAGTACGTGTCTTTCACTCAGTCAACTTGGTTCGAAACTGGGTACCTCACATGGTCTTCTGAGTCCTACCAGGAGTGATCTCTGAGTACTGTGCCACAAATAACCCCTTTGCGCTGCTGGATATGGTACTAAAACTAAAGCAGAAAACAAAGTTTCAATCACTGAAATAGTACTTTATATTCAACATGAGTCCTATAGGAAATCTACAACCTATCCCTCTAAAATTTGGTTGCCTTTGTTCAAATTTATTTAAATATATTAAAAGACATTAAAATTATAAATCAAGGGTGTGTCAAATTTAATTTTATTTATTTTTTTTCAAATTTAATTTTAAAGTTCATAAAAGTTGGTAATACTTACAAATCATAACTCATAAATAGAAGGATAATTGACATTCATCCTCACTAAAGCAGAAAAAAAGAATATGGACTAAAGGAAAGTAGGATTGAAAACATACCAAGATGAGTATTAAACAAGAAACAGATAAATTTTGCAAAGCCCAAAGTTAAGGACAGTGTGTCTTCAGATTACCATTCCTCCCATATACTACAGATAAGAACAATCTTCATAGCTTTGTCCTTCTCTTAAAATTGCAACCCTTACTTTGTCTAGGTTTACAGTAAGATAGAGTGTGTCTCAAGGTACCAGATGAAGGGTTATTTTATTGATAGTCTTGCCTAATGTTTGGTAGCCCACTCTATTCTCTGTGCTCTTTACCTAGATAAACCCATTCTTGTGTAAAGGGAATAGACAGCATTAAACAATGACAAACCTTTGAATTTTAATCTAAAAACACATATTACCAACAAGAGATTGCAGAGGGAAAGAATGCAGAGATGGACTAGAAGTAGACAAGGTGTAACAGGAAGTGTGGTGGCAGGGTTTAGGCATTCTAGCCATAGTGGTGTGCAGTAATCTTATACATTAGCATTATAAAATTAAAAGCAAATCTAACCATATCACCTAAATTAGTGAAGTTCTTAATGGATAAAAAAAGATGTTAGTGAGATTATCACTAATATCTAGTGATAGTTCATACTAGATGATTGCTTTGAGGCCCACCTCCCAAAGTTTTGATGCAATTAGAGCTTTTTCTCAACCATTACTTGTCTTTTGAATGACTGGCCAGACCTTGAGTGAACGTGGAACCACTGGCTTGTACAAGATGATATGCATGATAATATTTTTATGTATAATTTATAAGTAATAAAGCATACAAATTGATGAAGGTTGTTTGATATATTTCTCCTTCATTTTATGAGTTTTAAGTTAGCATTTTAAGCTTGAGAATATAAAAGAGTTGGGGTATTAGTAGTTAGGCCTGCCTATATCATGAATCTTCGTCCCAAAATGAGGAGCTTTCTATAACCCCATAAACTTGTCTCATACATGCTTGCATATTTTCATCTTAAAATGGGATAAATTCAACCACAAAGCATTTGAGAAACTTTTGATTGAGCTATTTTTTGTTTAAATTTTGATTTCATCTAAGTCTGCTATGGACTTAATAGTGGCCTAAATTTCAAACATGTAAATTTGAATAAACATTTAAGATTCAGAAATTAAGCAACTGTACTTGATGACTTACATTTCATTAAAATATTGTCAAATTTACTGAAAAGCCATTGCCTATAAGAATATTGTGACTGAAATATTCACAATTCAACACAAAAATGTTAGGAACAAGAAAAACCTTTACTCACTCCCTATAAGAATACTGGATAGAAATATTCACATAATTTAACAAAAGACAAATTAGGGTTTTTTAACTTTTTGGGGTCACACCTGGCCATGCTCAGGGGTTACTCCTAGCTCTGAACTCAGGAATCACTCCTGGAAGTGTTCAGGGGTCCATGGGATGCTAGGGATTGAACTTGGGTCAGCTGCATGCAAGGCAAACACCCTAACCACTATATTATTGCTCCTGGCCCACCAAAAAAAAAAATTAGGAAGAGAAATATCCTTTACAAGGCAGAATTAGAGTAGTTTGCCAGGTTTTTCAATGAGTAAGTGCCATTTTCCTCATTTGAAATTATTACAATGTTCTATAATAATTAGTTAAAGGTATAAACTGTTTTAAGTTTTTCATATGTAAAATGCAATTTCGAAGAAGACTACCAGTAAGCTTGTGAGAAAAAAGTCAACTAGACTACAGTAAAAATAGATTCTTTGGCAACTTACTAATGTGTAGTATTAGTTATAGTTAGGAAATTAATGTATCTGAATACATGTCAAGAGTTTAATTGCTCATGTTAGTTTTTAAATTTCTATAAACACTCAAAATTTTTCTGTAATGGAAAAAACTATGTTTTGCTCGGAAAATGTTAAAAAATATTATTAGAAGTTATAAAATATATAGAAAAGTGAAAAGTTTGGGGTTGAACTGGGTCCAGTCCCTGTCACCACATCAGATCCCCTAATTTCCACCAGGTTTGATTCCTCAACACAGAGTCAAGAGTCAGATCTGTGCAATGCCTATTCCCCAAGAGGAAAAAAAAGGTTGGAAAGAAAATGCAATTGTACATACAGGATCATCACACACCCTTGCCTTTAATCACGTTTACCCTTTAACATCTTGTTCTGTTTGGCTCGGTTAGTTAAGACCTCCTCTCTCCTTCCCTGTTTGAGAATACCTATATGTATCACATCTCTTTGACTTTAACTTCTAAATATTTCAGCAAGTATTTCATAACAGTAAGAATTTTTTTAAAGTATACTTATCAGTACCTATAGAGTAATATGCATTTGATATGTTTATCAAATATTACAATCATGTCATAATTTTGCCAATTGACCCTAAGTCTGTGTGGCCTTTTTTTCCCTTTCAGTACAGAATATAACATTCAGTGTCAGAGCAGATATTGCATTATTCATTGTATTAATTTTCTATTTACAACATGTTTTTACTAAAATTGGATGGCTTAACACAACATTTAGCACTTGTATCTTCCACAGGTCAGGGTTTAGAAACAGCTGGGCCTAGTCTCCCATGAGGTTGCAACCAAGATGTAGCTGGTGCTTTCATCCCAAGCCTGACCGAGGCTGGAGGGTCAACTTTACAAGCTGAACCCCTGACGTGTTTGGCAAGAGCCGCTCGCTCTCAGCAGAAGCTTATGCTTCTTTCTCACACCCACATCTTCTTAGTCTGCTTGATTGTTCCTGGCTTCCTCCAGAGTAAGCAGTTCAAGAGAGGAATACGGAAGTGATAATACTTTGATCATTTAGTCTCGAAGATCTCTTGCTTTGGCCGTATTCTGTGATAACATCGATTAACCCTAATTCAGTATTGAATGAGACTACACAAGATAACGAAGACAGGAGGGGAGACTAATTTAAGGCCATCTCCAAAGTTGGTAACCATATGTCACCTTTCCTTTTTGCCTTTTTAAGTGTTGTTCACAAAAATAAAGTCACGATCACGATCATGATCTTCCCGTTGATCATCTATTTGCTAGAGCGGGCACCAGTAATATCTCCATATGTCCTGTCTCATGCCAGTAGAGCCAGGGGCATTGGCTTGCTACAGGAACATAAAGAGCCTCAAATCACTATATTAGGTCATGGGAATGACCTAATATAATTGTTACTGGAATTTGGCATATCATATACAACACAAGAAGCTTGCCAGGCTTGCCGAGCGGGAGGCAAATTCTTTTAAACACCTCCAAATAAAGCATTAATTGATGAACCTCTCGGCCGCAAGCCATACCACCCTGAACACGCCCGATCTCACAAAAATAAAGTATTTCCAAAAATAATTGGACGAATTAATTCAATTGTGCAAATTACCATTTTTTTTTCAGGAACCAATCCCCTGCTTTCCATATGTGATGTCGATTTTCTTCTAATATTTTTTAATTATTTATTTATTTATTTATTTTTATTTTTTAATTTTTTTAATAACCTTCAAATATGTTGAATTTTAATTTATTGGAATATCCTGGCTTCAAGTACAGTTCTTTTTTAGCCTTTTGGGAGTGAACAGAGAATAGTCCTGGCAGTGGTCAGGCAGTGCTACTATTGTTTCTGTGCTCATGATTCACTTCCTGTTTTGCACAATGGCTCATGAGATCCTAGAGAAAGAACCAAGGCCTTCTACGTGCAAGCGTGTACTCAGTCTTTTGAGCCTTTTCCCTCTCTCACTCCCTCTTTTCTCTCTCTGGCCCTCTAGGTTTATTTTTATCAATTTCTAGAAGAAATTTTCACTTGCCTTGTATCCTGAGTAACCTTGTATGAAATTTATTTAACATCCTCTTTCAGCTATATACTATAATTCACACAAAAGTAATTGTGTTGTAAATGTAATTACAACTATACTCGAGGTAAATATAATAATAAAACAAAAGATGAAAGTAAATTGGGTCAATTAAAATGCCTACTAAGAGTCCTTTATTCCTTCCACATATGTTTATTGAGCAACTATGTTATATGAAAGAAACTCTTCCAAGCCTCGAATTCACAAAGAGTATGTTTAGATTCATTTCTTCATGAAGTCTTTATAAGAATAATGATAAACAAAATTGAAACAAATAAACATATTAAAAAATCATTTCAGACTCTGATGATAACAGATCTTTATTTGATAGGTAGAACCTGGGAGTAGTAATTTAAAATAAAGTTATTTTAGACAGCAAATTACTAAAACTGTTTTAGGTGTCATTTGGCTGAGGTTGGGCAGAAAGAAGTAATCAATTAAGAACAGCAAACTATCTTAAAAAAAGGGCCTGTTCATGAAATACAGAATAATAAATGCTTTTGAAATGTCTATATGCAAGAACAACTAGAGATTAAGTCATATTCAGTGATGAGAAACGTTTTTAATTTTCTCCAACTGCCTTTAATTTCCTTAAATGGAAAAATATTTCTTCTATATTATTGCTGTTATGTTAATTATTACAATACTATTACTTGCTTCATACAGTTGCTGTTGTCTGGCGAATACAAATGTGGTTAGCTGATTTACTCACCAGACACTTTGCAAAATGTAAGCCATCTGTGAGTGTTTAATAATATGTTAATACATGCACCTGGTTGTGTCTCAGCTCATAATGGAGTATGAATCATCACATTCTTCGTTCTGAGAGATTACAGAAATCCTTGTCTTTTCCTTGAAGCCACTTGGCTGCATGCAAATTGCTCAAGCAAATATAATTTTAATAATAAAACACAGTCTTTTTCAATTCAGGTCAGGTCCTCGAAGTGTCTTAATGCATGTTTTTTACCAGTAGTGGACACATTTACTTTTTAAACCAACTCTGATGGATTTTGTGCCTAAATAATCCAAAATAATCCAAAGTTTCATATTTCTGGGTATAAAATAGCACTTCTAAAATAATGACTATGACAGTGAATTTGTGCTTATTATATAAATTTAATTTATATATATAAATTATATATAATTTACCCTTATGCTTGAAATTAGCTAAAAATTTAATTGCAATGGGTTGTGCACATGATTTTATTATTTAAATTATTATTTGCTCCTCCCTAAATAGTTTATATTTCAAGTAGATTTATGCATGGCGCAGGCTCATGGTACTTTTTTGAAGCACATATATATATTCATACATGCAACAGGCACAAATGGAGACGTTACTGGTGCCTACTCGAGCAAAACTATGAACAATGGGCAGACAAGTGATACAAGTGAGTGATATACATATATGAATATATGTATGTATATATACACACACATATATATTCATGATAAAACTTATAAAATATGCAATTGTAAATATAATTACAATATATATAAATCTTATAAAATATGCAATAGTAAATATAATTGTTTAATATGTGATCTTAACAAGGCAAAAAAGGTTAGATTTTAAAGGATTTTTACAGAATTATTTTCAAATTGAGTTTCTCAAATACTGTACTTATCATGCCTCAATCCATTTGATCATAAAGATTATATTTTCATCTCAGGTTTTCTCAGGAAATATCTATATGCATCATATTTCTTATTTATATATGCTCCTGTTCTTAAAAAAACACCCAATACTTATACAATCTATATCTCTGTCATGAAGTTTAATAATGATCAAAGATAACAACAGACACTTTATCCACCTTATTTATGAAACAATATAATATTCCCCTTTGGTCTGTGACTTTATGGAATCTGTATTTGTATGGATTTGGTACTGCATACCAAAAAATATGTTGTGCAATACTCTCTTAATTTTTTCCAGTATTTTATAACTATAGAAAATTCTTAGTTCAGAGTGTGCTAGGAGTATTTCTTGCATAATCTTTTTTTATTATAGCCCTTCCCTTTGACATAAAACAGATCATTCTTAACAGCACATAATTGTGCAAAAAATAGATTTCAGATTTTAAAAAATGACCTGTGTTTTAATGATGACTCTGTTTCCTATAAACTGTGTGGTCTTCAGAAGTTTATTTTCTTCAGACTCTGATCCCTCATCTGAAAGCAAGATAATGATACCCACAGGGATTTTATGTTGATTAAAGGAACAAAGTGATAATTTTAATAGACATTAACAAATGGTTCTATTAACAAATTTTTAAAATGTTGTTCCTACACATTTATGTTTGTATATAAATCATCATACATATGGGTTTCTGTATCTTAAAGTTTAGTAAGGATAGCAGAGATTTTTTAAAACTAAACAGAAATACTATCTAACTGACCTAAAGAGAAAACTGAACCTGATAATTACAGAATGAGTATTTATAATTTCAGTAATATCAGTACACATTTCCAATGTCAATAAACTGTAAAATGTCATAGTTTACTAGAAGCCAATAAAATAAAAAACAATAGAAAATTCTATTACAGAAAGTATAATAAATTCAAAATAATTCTGGGTAAAAGAATTATTAAAGTGAAAGTAATTGCTTTTCAAAGAATGAAGATAAATGAGAAAATACAGATGAAATAATCAAATTCTTAGAATAGCATAAGCAACCCTAAAATAGAATAGATAATCTTAATAATCTTAAAGCTATTATAGGAAATATTTTATTAGAATTCCTACAAGGAAATATCCAAGTAAATAACCTCTTTTATATTGAAGTATATTTTGTAAATTATTGTTTGGTTTAAAAACCAACTCTTTGAAATCTAAAAAGTTTAATTATAGTCTAAGGTAATAGTATTCTATGTAAATAATTTTCTAATACTAATTTTCCAGCAATTAAAAACAATGAGTGCCTAAAAAGTTACAATTATAGCTACAATTAAATCAGAGTACTAATAGAGCATTTATTTTGTTGATTTGTTTATGTTCTGTCTATAAATAAGTAAACTATAAATATCACTTAATTAATAGATATTTATATTTACAGAAAATATTATTCTATCAGTATGCAGCAAAGTTAGGTTACATAAAAATGCCCCAAAATAATGGTTGACCTTTTTCTATTCTGTTTATTTCTCTCATCTTATTTCTATTATTTTGAGGCTTCACCCTTGGTTCTGCACTCAGGGAACCATATAGAAACAAAACAGAATTGGCTGCATGTGAGGCAAGTGTATGAACAACTGTTATATCTCTTTGTCTGTGGGAAGCATTTTGTTCTGAAATTATTTGTATTTTGTTCTGAAATTGTGGTAGAGAACTATATAAAGATATTCAAGTAAGATGCTGATATCACAAAATAAAATTGGATTAGTGAGTATAACAACAACAGGAAAATATTAACAAAATAAAGTAGTAAAGTGTTCATTTTTAGTAAATGTTTAGTAAACATTTTAGTAAAGCGGTGATTTTTTACCTCTTTAAAATTATAAATAAAAATTCAATAATAATTTTTCACTAATTTTAATTTCATTGTCTTCTTACTATATACGTTCTTTGAATTCCTGAATCTTAGAGCAAATAATGTATAAAGAGGGGACTGCTAAATTTAGTGAGTACAAGCCTGGTAACTGAGCAATTGATAAATACTTCTCTTTCAAAGGATGCTTTAAGAGAGTGAAAACAAAAACCATAATTGCAGAGATTCGCAAAGTGTGCAAGAGATAAATTACTTCTATTCAAAATAATAGGGAATTCATAAAGATCAACAAGATCAGTAAATTGCAAGAAAGCTAGCAAAAACTTGATCATTCACTTGAGAAGGGTCAATAACTATATAAAATTAAAGCAGAGTAGATTCACAATAAGGATCCCACCAATATTTCTAAGTTAAAAATTGGTAATACCCAAATTTAGTAAAGTTGTTTAGCCCCATGAGGGCCTCCATTTTCCACATCTGGACTTCTCTCTCGTCAGACTTCCACCCAGCAGACCAGCCTATCAGCGCCCGCTCATCGAGTTCCACCCTGCAGCAGTCTTTCTTAAATCCAGCTCAGGTATGCGGTCCAGAGACTACGCAGACATGGGGCAGAGCTGCTACTGGCTCTCCCCTGTGACCAGCTGCTCATGAGGCACCCAGGAGGGATGGTGGGTTCTAGCCCTGGCCCACCACCCCAGCAGAGCCTCGCAGCGAGCCAGACGACCCCCCACTCCATGAGGGCCTCCATTTTCCACATCTGGACTTCTCTCTCGTCAGACCTCCACCCAGCAGACCAGCCTATCAGCGCCCGGCTCATCGAGTTCCACCCTGCAGCAGTCTTTCTTAAATCCGGCTCAGGTATGCTGGTCCAGAGACTCGCAGACATGGGGCAGAGCTGCTACTGGCTCTCCCTGTGACCAGCTGCTCACGAGGCACCCAGGAGGGATGGTGGGTTCTAGCCCTGGCCCACCACTGCATCAGAGCCTCACAGCGAGCCAGACAACTCCCCACTCCATGAGGGCCTCCATTTTCCACATCTGGACTTCTCTCGTCAGACCTCCACCCAACAGCCAGCCTATCAGCGCCCGGTTCGCATGGCCGCTTGCAGCCGAGCGGTTGATCAATAAATGCTGGACTTAGAGATGCCTATAAGAGTATGCTACCTGCACGGCAGAGCCTGGCAAGCTACCCGTGTTGTATTTGATATATATGCCAAATACCAGTAACAATTATAGACCTCATTCCGGAATGGATTGAGGCTCTTTATGTTCCTGGATCAAGCAGATGCCTTGGGCTCTACTAGCATGAGACAGGACATATGGAGATGTTACTGGGGCGCGCTCGAGCAAATCGATGATGAACGGGAAGACAGTGATACAGTGTTTAGCTAGTAGAAATCATGATAATACAATGTTATTAGCAGAATAACTTGGTATAGCTGTTGTTTTAAATTAGTATATATATATATATATATATATATATATATATATATATATATATATATATATATAAGATCCAGAAATTCTGTGATATACCACTTTATGTATAGCAGATGTTTATATGAAGGCAAGTACTGGGAAACTCACAGCAATGTAATTCAAAATGGCCAAAATCTGGAACCAACCTACGTCCATCAACAACAGATTTAATACATTTGGGGGAAATGGGTTGAATATTGGAGTAGAAATTAAGGAACTGACTCTACAAAAAACATAAAACTATCTTGCAATCTCAATGACTGTTGGAAGGGAAACCAGGCAAAGTATAATGTCTGGATTTTTTTTTTTCATAGAAATAGACTAAATTAAGTTGTAGCCTTAATGATTCCTATCCAGGTGGTAACTGAAAAACATAAAAGAAAAAAAGCAGTTTGATTATCAACATCAAGATAGCATTTATCTCCGAAGAGGAGATTTGAATAGGAAATAACTACACCCCAAAAAAAAAAAACAGTATATTTGCATTTGCTTTGGTGTTTTATTTGCCTTAAAATAATTAAATGAGCAAGACCTTCTATTGTGTGTGATTTATTTATAGTAAGGCTTGGAATTCTTTTTCTTTTGAAAGTGTTTCTAGTAACACTTTTTTAATTTCATTTCTTGTTGTTGTAATGTGTGTATGTGTGTTTGTTATACTAAGCGGTCACACAGTGAAGTGTTTTAATGAAAACAATTAAATCAGTCCAAAAAGAAAGAAATCCATGAAAACCACAACATCTGGAAGTCATCAACAAACGAATCTGCTCTACTTCAGTTGCAGAGTTCATGATACCTAGAACAGACAAGTTTTCCAGACTTCTACGACCACATGTGTAAGCAACTGGGGAGTTTGAGGGTAAGAGCCTAATGGGTTTCACTTCCAGGCGTCCTGCTATCCTTGAAATATTAGTGAAATGTCTTGTTCTCCCCTTGGCCAGATCTGAAACACGGCCCACACAATTACAAATGACTACAATCCTAAGAAGTAGACTACGGTGCTCTTTGAAGCGTTCAACACTGCTTCTGGGTAGAACAGTGAGTATTAGAGAGCCTTGTAGCATATCATGCAAAAGTCACTGTGTCCACGACAGGGGTTGTGATTCATGGCGGAATCACACGTCTTTGAATACAATCCCTGGCACTGCTGGCTATGATCTCCCACACCACCTGTATGATATCAGGTAGACCAAATCAGGTATACTGCAACAAATATCTTGACACCTGCCACCACAGCGTTTGTATAACCCCTGATACATCAATAACCACAACTAAACTCCTTGGTCCCATTCAAATTTAATTTTCAAAGGCATTCGTGCTACTGCAGAAAGGGAACTCAGTTCTAGAGAGCAGATACTGGATTCTTGGGTTATTGTTATTCTTATCTCCAACTGATTTTTTATTTGTTTGTAAATAAAGAAGATTTCTCTGTGACACCAATAATAAACAGTTGAGGGAAGTTACACTGATGGTGGGCCTGGTGCTGAATATAATATGCCTAAGACTCAGCTATGAATAACTTAGTAAGTTGCATTATCTTAATAAAAACTTAAAAAGATTTTAAAAATCAGAGAAAGGACAAATGCCAAATTATCTCACGCACATGTGGTAGATAGAGATAGAACAAGGAAATAGGTATTGTCAAAGGATGTCAAACTTTGTCACTGGGTTACAAAACTCATATAATCAAGGAGGTAGCCTGATGAGGGGAAGAAAGAGGCCGGCTAGAGTTGATATAGGGAAAATGCTGGACGGTCCTGGGCAATTCAGTGGTGGTGGGATACTGAAAAATTGTACATCAATACTCTAAGTGGTAGCACTACTGAAACTGTATTACTTAAACCGTATTTTTAAATTAAGTAGGAATAATATACACAATAAAATGAAAATAGATCAGGAATCCTAAAGTATATTCTTTATCTCATAATTTAAACAAGGAAATGGCATAAACTTTGAAAATAAAATTATGAATATTCACATAGAAAACAAATTAAAAAAAAGTAATGGCAGTTTTAGCACTAATATCTGAAATAATAAAAATGCTAGTGTACAGAAAATAAGATAAGATGAAAATATAAAATAATGTAGACATACTCTACAAATGCCAAAAGCAGAATATATTTTTACAGATAAATAAAAATACTCTCCACATCTAGTTTTCTGTAAACTAATTGTTCACTTCAAAATAATCACAAGGGAAAATTTTATGAAGGGAAAACTAATAGCATTGCTCACAGTAAGAAACAAATTATTTGATAAGTGAAAGAACAAATTAAAAATATAAGAGCCTTTGTAAATAATGACATAAGCTGAAGTTTTCCCCCATTTGTAAAGATTTAAGCAATTAGACCTAATATGAAAAGTTTATGTGACTTTTCTAGTGTGGGCTAAATAGCAATTTCAAGAACAGAATTGTCCAACAGGATTCAAGTGCTCTCTACTGCTTGATAGAAGTAGGCCAGTTCTTCGAACTCATTACTGCCTCTCCTCTTGCTCTTGGGAAGTGTCCTCGATGCTCCTTATTTATGGACTCCATTCCATACAGATTCAAAGTTGTTTTTCACAAAATGGGAAGAGCCCGTATATATTCCTTTACCTTTGTTAAATAGAAAAAGCACATTAAATCCATATATCCTTCTGATTATAAATTATCTTGATCATAAAAATCAACATGGTTATATTATTATTTCTGCCTTTTAGACCTTGACTAATATTTCTAGCCAAATATTTTCAATTTTAGCTTAGAAATCTATTATCATTCATTCGAACTGGGTTATGAACCCAGTCATCTTCTAGACTTGCATTTAGTGACTATTAGGATGTATATTATGAAGTTTGTACTGACCCTCTATTCTTGCTCAGATAAAATATCTTTAAGATATCAGTGACAGTCAGTAACCATTTCCAAGGAAAAGCTACTTTATTTTCTCCAAGGGCAATGTTTTCCAACAGAAATCTATATTTCCCTGAGATGTGTAAAAGAGGGTTGGTAAACCTATAACTCAGAACCCATTCATAGATGCATAGGTAAATTATGCATTTACAACATTTCTGGTCGAAGAGCATAGGTCAGTTGCAAAAAAAGGAACCGAGGGGAGAGTACAAAACTGGAGTGGAGGGGATCCTAAATCTCCCTTGATTGAAGAACAAATGACTTTGAGAGCTAAAGTTCTATTAAAAATATTGAGGGAAGGCGGGAGTGTTGGTGTAGTGAGTAGGATGCTCATCTTGCATATGGGTGACCTGTATTCAATCTTTGGCCAGGCATATGGTCCCCCAAGGCGGCCAGGAATGGTCCCTGAGCACAGAGTCCAGAATAAGCCCTTAACACCACAGATGTGGCCCAAAAAGAACGACAATAACAAAAAAAAAAACTACATATAAGGGCATGTATTAACAGACAAGTTTATGTAGTAGCTGAGCATCATGGCAAACTCCCATAAACACAGAATGGGATGGGTGTAGAGAACAAAATGAACTGGAGCTACACATGTGGTTTCTCTTCAATGTCTATCCATACACACAGGTGTGCATATGAATGTCTAGCATTGAAGGTTGCCTTAACCTGAAGCCTTTGATTTTGACCTATTTTGACCTGAAACCTTTGATTTTTGACCTATAGGTCTCTGTGAATGTCTTTTATCTCACATATCACTAGAGTATAATTTTTTAGTCACTGGAGTATGAGAACCTGAGTTAATTTTTTACAGTTCTGGAGGTTAGATAAGGAGGGGACCTTCCCCAAAGATGTTATTATCTTAATCTATTTTATTAAAATAGTTTTTTACTGAATCAGGGTCTCTCTTAGGGATACAAGGGGCCACACTCAAGCAATACTTAACCAGTTGAGCATAGCTTGGGTCTAGCTTAGGTCTAGGAAGTGACATTGCTCTAGCCCAAAGGTCCTAGGGGTGACTAGGGCCACACAGATAGGTGGTCAGGAGCAAACACTCCTGTCCTCTATTCACTCTTCAGTCCCTCACCTTAATCCCCACCAGACTCATACATTTTCTTGCTCATCCTGGCCTTCTTCCAAATTTCGGGATAGCTTCCTATTGACCTTGCCAAAACCAACCCTTCATCACATCACTGATAACATCCAATCTGATCTCTTTAGGAAACATACTCGACTTGCCCTCTCTTGTCCCTGAATTTGACCCTTACCATTTCCTATTCAGAAATCACTCAAAAGTTGTTTCTTTGCTGTGTCTTTTCTGCATTTTTAGGGAGAAAAATAGAGCTCCCAAGAGGTATCCAAGAGGCCCAGAGATACCCTATCATAGACATTCAATGCTGGTGCCCACGGATGTGTTCATATTCTGCAGTGCTAGGTATTAGCTGGGCAACCCTGGCTGGGAAACCTCATGGTACTGGGTTAAACCTGGGCTAGCACATGACAAGGCACAAACCTTAACCCCTTTATTATCACTCTGGCCCTCCTCCCTACATTTTTACTTTAAAATTGTGTGTCGAGATTCCTTTCTTGCTCTTGAGAAATAAGCAGTTGATACTCCATTACAAAAGAAAAGTAAAACATGGAGGTATTAACATACCTAAGTATTTGGCTACCATTTTAAAATGTTCTATTCCTTTTTTATTTGAACTCTGAATTTTTTGTCATTTTAGAGATCATTTTATTTTAGTTTTTGTAATGTTTCTTTAAGAAGATAGAATTAGAAAGCTATCTTCTAAGATCATTTGAAAACTTTTGTATGAAAAAACTGATTGACATTTTTTAAGATGTGAAAATGAGACCCTTTGGGGGGAAGTCATTAGGCAGAATCAGGTGTTTCTGTAAAACAATTATACTTATTTCCCTGAATAAAGTCACTTGAGAGATACTGATTAAAACAGGCCTTTGGAAATCCGTCACCCAGATGTGGACTTTTTATGCTTTGAAATATAATTATATTGTTTTAAAACAGCATTCATTTTCATTTATTTTCCCATTAAAGCTTGAAGTGAGCCCTATTTCCTAAGAAAAACAGAAAAGGGTATTTTAATGATATTTCAGAAAGAATATAGGACCAGTGAATAATATCTCAGTAGGTACATGTATATAAAATTGCTGGATCCCAAGAAATTCATGTCACAGTGGCCTTGTAATAAAAAAAGAACCTAAATATTAGAATGTAATTTGGAGATATCCAAAGTTCCAATTTATTCTCAAACAGAAAGAGTCAATATAAATCCCACGGTTCAATGCCTGCTGTCAAAAAACCTATTTAATTATGAATCAGAAATGCTTAGAAATGTTGTCTCTTTGGGGATCATGGCTCTTATTTAGAACACAAGACCTTGTAAGCCGTCATAAAAATTACCTGTCATAAGCTAAACCCTGTCATTGTGGTTCACCATTTGGAAACTCTGCATTGTAACTATGCACCTTCCCACCACACACACACACACAGACATACCACCTCCCCCAATGGCAAATCCTAAGTATATTAGAGAGATGGATTTGGTAGTACACTGAGGTTTTCTTGCTTTATCAGAGACTGGTTACTGGATCTGCTTTCATTTTTCTTTCCTAGGAGAGTTGGTTTCATGTGATTTACTTTCTATGGTTATTCCATATAATAGATTAAGCTATTCAAATAGAATCAGAGTTTCACTTTAACATGGTTTTGATTGCAGAGAAATGCCTTCACATACATTAACTTACCATATGCTAAATGAATTAAATCAAAACCATAACATAAGTATAAAGAAAAGATAACTTATCTCTTTCTAACTCAGCTCTTCCTGGTATAATCCAGAAGAACTGAAATTCCTACAACATTTTATTTTGGGCAATGATTTCACATTTCATTTTGGGCAATCGCAGACTATTAGGAGAAGCTCAGATAGGTTGCTCAAGTGGTTTCCATGACAATAAGTACTTTAATGGGTTTAAATGTGCATTTAGTATTTATTGTAATTAGTATACATTTAGTCTCTTGTTACATCATAAGTCTGAAATCAAAATTTCTCAACTAGTGTCTGTCATGAGTGGGCTGCAATGGGCAAAACACTAATCTTAGATTTCTTCTAATGCCTATGAGGAACTTCTGGGGACTGGAAATCTGAGAACTTATCTCTGTGAAGTGTGTGTGTGTGTGTGTGTGTGTGTGTGTGTGTGTGTCTGTGTCTGTGTGTCTGTGTGTGTATGTGTGGTGGGAGAAGGTAGGCCACATGGTGCCGTGCATAGGGGATATTTCTAGCTATGTGCTCACAAGTGACTACTGGTGGAGCTCAGGCATCCATATACAGTGCTACAGATTTAACCAGAGTCAGTTTCATGGAACTCTATTGTTTTACCCTATTCGTTCTCTCTCGCCCCTCTGTCTGGATTTTTAAACCTATTTACTCCAGTGAATTTTGCCATTTTTATATTTAGCTGGGATGATTTATATGATTTTATATGTAGCTGAGATGAATGAAGAGTAAAGTTTACCAATCAATACCAATACTCGGTTTCTGCTAAAAGCAACACTTTGGTGACAGGCTTTCCAGAATTCTATCAGTGAAGAGGAACCCGAAACTAGATCAGGATATTTGATTTCTATTTCAAACCATTGATTCTATCCTGAACCTTTCATTATTTAACTAGCTCTTTCCTCGAACAATTTTTTTTTTATATTTCATGTTTTATTTTTATTGAATTTCTTGTTTGGGAAACAAGGATCAAAAACACATTAAAATAATGAGATGCCAAAACGCAAAAAGGTGGGTATGCGTCCTTCTTTTGACTAGAAGGGCTTGTATGGGGGTAGACATTCAGGCTGCCTGAGCTAACCCTTGACCCCAGAACTGAGTAACACAGTTAATATTCCAGACACAGAAAAGCCACAGCCCACCTGGAGGGCAGAGGAAATGGGCCAGGAGCAATTGTTTCCATATGCATTTCCAAAGCTAAGACACAGGAGTGCTTGGGAGCTGGCAGGAAAGGGAAGCAATTTATCCTCTTTCACATCCTTCAGAATGCTTCCCAGGGAGTTCACGACCCTGGTCTATCAAACACCTTTCTTGGTATTGATTCTTGAAAAAGAATAAGCAACCCTAAAGAATTACGGACATTTAAGTTTGAGTTTAACTATAGAAACTTATTTAGGAAGATAGCTTACTAAACATTTTCTTTATACACAAGTTTAACAAAATATACTAATATATAAAATTTGTCAAGTTATTTCTTAATATTGTGATCCAATATACCATTTATATCATAAACAATGAGATATGTGTGGTTATTGCATTTTTCTTAGCCATAGTTAATATTAATCTTGGTAATACTTTGGGAGCTTAATCCATATATTTTGGAGCCCAACTGTGAAATACAGAGATAAAAATTAGCAATGTCTTTATCTTTTCTATTAAAGCGTATGCATGTCCAATCAGTCTCCTGTATTATTGAGATGGAAGAATACTCATTTTCTAACACTTTGTTTTTATTTCCTAGATGTAAGTTCATATAAACACTATACTATAAAGAGAAAATTGAATTTTACTCATGATATATATTTATAAATTCACCAGTATAACAGCAAATACACAGTGAAAAATAATGTAATCTATGTTTGTAGATGTCCTTTGCTTTCTATGTTTGTAGATGTCCTTTTGCTGTTTCCCCCCAGCCCTGAATTATACTGACTTTTGATCGCCATTTGGGAAATTTATTTTCACTGGTGCCTGAAGCCAACAATTATGTGCTTTAAATTGTGTCCCTTAAATTCATAGATTTTCTCAGCTGCACACTGATTTCTGGCCATTTCTATCTCCAGCTTGGAGTCAAGGGCACATCAATGGAGCAAGAATAACAGCACTACCACTTCTGTTTCTGGAAGACATGCAAACACACCCCTTGCAAATATAATTAGGGTGACCTACTTAAAAGCCAATGGTACAAATAATTGATTGATATATTAACATAAACCACTAGATGTTAAATTTAATTTGACAAGGAATTAAATTGTTCCTTGGTTGTTTTGAAGACCAAGTGCATGTCAGTAGTGTGTACATGTACTTTCAGACACACATGCATGCATTCACACACATATTTCAATATCTGTTTTCTCAACTAAAATCTGATCGCAAATTAACCAATTTTGTATTCGTATATAAGAAAAGAAATGCTTATTATTTATATAATAGGTTGGATCATTTTGTGACACAGTCTTTTAAGGTTTACTTGATTTTCATATAAACTGTTGTTTAGAACATGTTTGCATGGTGATGCAAACTATGCATAGAACAACAATATTTAAAGGAAAAGGGTGGAGACAGAGAGAATACCATAATGCTAAAATGATGTTACACGGCATCTGTAACATTTTAGTCTAGCGCGCAGCATTCCAATGCATTGTGCTCAATACATCTCTTCTGAACAGACTTTTTGAAATGATTCCCAAAGAAATAAGGGAGGCCAGGGGAACAGGAAATGGCACCTGCCAATATCAGGCAAATTATTCTCTCAGGAGTTTGTAGCTTTGCCACTCAGCTCCTCTGCAACCCTCAGACTTGGACAGGAGATGTAACAAGTTATAGCATGCTACAGTCTTTAATAAAGGGAAACTGAAGCCTTTTAATATATTTTAAACATCATGTTACTTTTCTAGATTGAGCCTGCCTTGGACCTTGAGAGGTAGGTTGCTCTCTCCTAGAAATAGAGCTACAAAATAAGGCTTCAGAGACAAGAAGTAATAGAGCCTGACAACCAGAGAATTGGATTGCCTTCAGTTACCAGGTGTTTAGATTTTTTTGTTTTAATCTGTTGATTCTTAATAAGATCAGAATAATGACTACAGTCTAGATCATCAATATAAGAATAGTAGCAACCTGATTCAGTTGCAATGATTCTCAACAGAATTATTCATTATTACTATTTGGGAACCTGTCTGAGTCCTAATGATAAATGTAAAAATTAAAATACAAGACAATTTTAATTTAAAGATATTGTTATTTACTTGAAAGATATTCTTAACCTTTCTTTCTTTCTTTCTTTCTTTCTTTCTTTCTTTCTTTCTTTCTTTCTTTCTTTCTTTCTTTTCTTTCTTTCTTTCTTTCTTTCTTTCTTTCTTTCTTTCTTTCTTTCTTTCTTTCTTTCTTTCTTTCTTTCTTTCTTTCTTTCTTTCTTTCTTTCTTTCTTTTTTTTTTGGGTCCACCCAGCAATGCTCAGGTGTAAGTCCTGGCTCTGCACTCAGGAACTACTCTTGGCGGTGCTTGGGGACCATATGGGATGCTGGGGATCGAACCCAGGTCGGCTGCATGCAAGGCAAATGCCCTACCCGCTGGACTATCACTCTGGCCCCGAGATATTAACTATTTTCAACAGCTCCTTCTGATGATCAGGATTCAGATAGTGAAATGTGATTTAAGTACTTTTATACTCTGTCTCAGTCACACACACACACACACACACACACACACACACAAATACATTCATGGTCAAATATGTCATCATATATTGCTGAAAAGGTAGTTTCTACTTTTTTTAAAGGAATCCAAAAATTCAGGTTCCTATCAATGATGTAGACTAAGTGGTGTTGCTGAGCTACTAAGGACCTTCTAAATTACTCTAAGCATTTAATTCATCATAAATATGTTTTATCTTTCAAAAAAAGACTGTGACAACTTGCTAATGCCTAAATACACCCATTATGCAAAATTGCTTTAATGATTTGAATAGATACATTTGGAAGAAAAGAGCTTCTCTCTAGATTCCATTTAAAATGAATTGTCATGATTTAAATAAATAACTAAAGGCAGTGTTAATTGATGAATTGAACTATATAGTATGTTTCATTAAATGAAAATTCACAGAAAGTAATTTCAATAGCTTCTTCATATTCATTTCAGAGAAGTTCTCTTTTGTCTGGGCTATGTTAATAATTTTTTAATCTTTATACTAGCGATATTAATACATATGCCCAACAGGCAAATTTTACTGGCAATCACCAAATTAAGCAAAAAAACATATAATTGTTTAAAAAAAAAACTGAGAAATCAGGCAGGATTAGTTGGTATAATTGAATCTAATGTTATCCTGTCTGTACTTTTTTTCTTTTCTCTTTCACCCCCCCCCACATACACAGACACGTGCTCGCGCGCACGCGCACACACACACACACACACACACACACACACACACACATACACGCAGGCACCACAGTTCTGTTTATTTTACTGTTGACATGATTTTCAGGTAAATTTTTCAGGGTAGCCAAGCTAAAATGGTAAAATATGTTTCCCAAAACAAGTAGCTGATATTATATTAGCAGAGTAAAAGGAGACAAAAAAGTAACCAAGTTAAGAACAAATTGGTTTAATCAACCTTAACTCTCTATTTTACTACAGACTTCCCAGAGTTCTTACTGGAATTATATGAACTTTACTGTCCAAGTGGGATGGAAATCATATCAAGTCACAACTGCCAATTTCACTGTTAACTAAAAACTCCTTATCCCTTTTATGGAGCCAGCTCACTTGGCACTCTTAAGATGAGGAAATAAACAAGGAAGCACGTGATGAATTGTCTGGTCACAGTGAACCTGGGCTTTCATTCCATGACCCGTTTTCCTCCTTGCTTGATATTTTCTTTGAAGATAATCATATGATTTGGAGCAATTTCACTGTCAGAGTTGTGTGGGGAAGCCCTTCCCCACCATTTCCATAAAAATCAGGGATGTCTACAGATTTCATTAACTCTTAAGAACCTATTGGAAATATAGGGGGGGGAAGAGAAGAACAGCTTGGAAAGAATGTATGACGATTTTTGAATCCTCTGTTCTATATCTGTAAAACAGAGCAACCATTTGACAGGAAAAATTCTCTGACCATGCCCTGCTCACAAAGACATGTTTTTGTCTTAAAAGACTAAACATTGCCAATATTTCTTCTGGGATTAAATATATGTAATATAACTTGTGTCTCTCTCTAGAGACATAATATTTAAATATTTCATAAGATTTAATATTTAAATATTTCATAGGAAATGATTCTAGGATAAAAATACTACAACAATACTCTTTACCCACGTTGCATAATCAATGCAGAACCGCCAGAAATTGCTGGTTTATAATGACCAAAACTCATTCAAAAACAAAACCATAGTTGAGATTTTCTGACATTCAGTCAAACATCAATGAATATTTATTGAATTAATTGAATATAAGGGAAACTGATTATATATAATATTGTTAATTTTCTTTTTTAATTTAAACAGTATTTCTTCTTGGTATATCATGTTTCAGATCCCATCTCCGGATCTTCCTATGATCATTCACTCAAATGTTTTATTTCACATAAACTGATCTAATTGCTGGTAATGCTCTGGATAGTATATTTTATCTGATGCTAATGATTGTTGCTTTAACTGAGAAAAAATGAGTTCTTCTTGGTATTTTTATAATTTTATTATTATAAGAATTTTTCTAATATTAATTATTGATGTTAATGGTTTTATAAAGTACATCACCTTGGTAACATTTTGCAAATTTGGAACCAGTGACTATAAGAAATTCAAAAATTAACTATCGTCTTCTGACATAAAGAAGTACAATAATGTGCTAAGTATATCTCTGGTAAAATTAAGATATTGAGATAAAATAATAAGATAACATTTATTTGCTCAAGCAGGCGCCAGTAATGTCTCCATTCATTGGGAATGAGGTCCATTATTGTTACCGTTTTGGCATATTGAATACACCAAAGGTAGCTTGCCAGGCTCTGCCATGGTTCTGGGTTTATTCCAGGGAGCCCAGTCTTTTTCTATTTCAGACCATCCACTACCCAGGGTCCTCCGGTCAGAGTCCTGGGTGGAGACAAGCCTGTCTCCCGTGTCACCTATCCATGAAATGGGGCACTGTAACCACACCTGCAACACCTCAAGGGACAGGAATTATTTCTGGGATAACACATTTTTTCGATCTGTATTTTTTAATATCAGGCTTTCATTCAACCATGATTAATGCTCATCCAAGACTAAATTTGAATAAATACCTATATTGCTGCAATATATGTTCAATTATAGAACATATCACATTACGCTTTTACCCATTCCATTGATGGAACTTTTTACTCATGATAAAGCTGTTATAAAAATTTTTATGGTGCTAGGGCTGCAGCTTAGTAATAGAGTGCATGCTTTGCACGTGTGAGGCCCTGATTTTGAACCCCAGAACAGCAACTTTTTAAAAAGCCAGTTTCTTTAACTTCCATCATAGCCAAACAAATTACATTATGTATATATATATATATATCACATGGCTTCCTGTTAGTCACCGATTGCTTGAGTGGGCACCAATAACATTTCCATTTGACCCTATCACATGCCAGTGTAGCCCAATGGCATCTGCTTGCTTCAGGAACATATATATATATATATATATATATATATATATATATATATATATATATATATATATATATATATATGATTTGGGGCTGGGCAACATCCAACAGTTCTCAGGTGCTACTCCTAGTTCAATAGTTCAATGTGCTCGGGGCTGTTCCTTGCGTTACTCAGGGAGCCATGCAGTGCTCAGGAGCAAACCCAAGATTTCCATATGCAAAACATACATACCAGTCCTTTGAGCTCTCTCTTCAGCTCCACCTTACATACAAGGAAGAAACAGAGGCAGAAGTTTGAGCTCTTGAATAGGTTTATACTAAGATAAAATAAGTATAAAATAAAAACCCATGTCCCAGGAGAGTTAATGCCAAATTTACAGAATAAAAAGGGTAAACTAAAAACACTTAGTGGGCTACATAATGACATACTATATTTTACACCTAACTAGTGAGACATTAAATAGTTACATACTAATTTACATTTTATAATGTGTTTACAGAAAATTTCTCTCTTTACTCACTAATTTCTGATGAGAAAAGGAAACTTTATTTGTGGTTTAAAATGATCTCTCCACACTAGCAAAACTACTGGAAGAAAAGATAAACATATGGAACTACATGAAACTAAAAAGTTTCTGTACCTCAAAAGAAACAGTGACCAAGATAGAAAGACAGTCCACAGAATGGGAAAGAATATTCACCCAATACTCATCTGACAAGGGGTTAATATCTAGGATCTATCAGGACTGGTAGAACTTTACAAGAAGTAAACAACCAACCCCATCAAAAAATGGGGAGAAGAAATGAACAGAAACTTCAACAAGGAAGAAATGGCCAAAAGACATATGAAAAAATGCTCATCATCATTAATCATTATAAAAATGCTCATCATCATTAATCATTATAGAGATGCAAATCAAAACAACAATGAGATATCATTTTACACCACAGAGACTGGCACATATTCAAATGAGCAAGAATAACAAGTGCTAGCATGGATGTGGGGAAAAGGGGACACTCATCCAAGGTTGGTGGGAATGTTGACTGGTACAGCCTTTCTGGAAAACAATATGGACATTCTTCCAAAGACTAAAATTGAACTCCTATTTGACCTAGTCATACCACTCCTGGGAATATACCCTGGAGGCCAAGAATAAGCAGTGGAAACACCATCCCTACTTTTATGTTCATAGCAGCATTATTCACAATAGCCAGAATCTGGAAATAACCAGAGTGTGCTAGAATCGATGACTGGGTAAAGAAGCTTTGGTACATCTACACAATGGAGTACTATGCAGCTGTTCGGAAAAATGAAGTTATGAAATTTGCCTATAAATTGATGGACATGGAGAGGATCATGTTGAGTGAAATTAGCCAGAAGGAGAGAGACAGATAAGAATGACTGTATTTATTTTCATGACATACATATACATATATATATACATATATATACATATATATACATATATATGTATATATATACAATATATATATACATATATATACATATATATACAGACAGACATGGGGCAGAGCTGCTGCTGGCTCTCACTGTGCCCAGACGCTCATGAGGCACCCGGGAGGGATGGCAGGTTCTAGCTCTGGCCCACCACCCCAGCAGAGCCTCACAACAAGCCAGACGACCCCCTACTCCATGAGGACCTCCAATTTCCATATCCGACTTCCCCCTCATCAGAACTCCACCCAGCAGGTTAGCCTATCACAGCCCAGCTCATCCAGATCCACCATGCTGCAGTCTTTTTTAATCCAGCCCAAGTATGCTGATCCAGAGACAGACATGGGGCAGAGCTGCTACTGGCTCTCACTGTGCCCAGACACTCATGAGGCACCCGGGAGGGATGGCAGGTTCTAGCTCTGGCCCACCACACCAGCAGGGCCTCACAACAAGCCAGATGACTCCCCACTCCATGAGGACCTCCATTTTCCATATCCGGACTTCCCCCTCATCAGAACTCCACCCAGCAGACCAGCATATCACAGCCCGGCTCATCCTCATCCAACCTGCTGCAGTCTTTTTAATCCGGCCCAGGTATGCTGACCCAGAGACGGACATGGGGCAGAGCTGCTACTGGCTCTCACTGTGCCCAGAGGGCTCATGAGGCGCCCGGGAGGGATGGCAGGTTCTAGCCCTGGCCTGCCACCCCAGCAGAGCCTCACAACAAGCCAGATGACCCCCACTCCATGAGGACCTCCATTTTCCACATCCGGACTTCCCCTCGTCAGAACTCCACCCAGCACACCAGCCTATCACAGCCCGGCTTGCGCAGCTGCTTGTGGCCACGGTTCATCAATAAATGCTGGATTTTGAGATGACTACAAGAGTATGCTACCTGCACGGCAGAGCCTGACAAGCTACCCGTGTCATATTTGATATGCCAGATACCAGTAACAATTATAGATCTCATTCCCATGACCTAATGGAATAGTTTGAGGCTCTTTATGTTCCTGGAGCAAGCAGGTGCCCTTGGGCACTATTTGCATGAGACAGGTCATATGGAGATGTTACTGGTGCCGGCTCGAGCAAATAGATGATGAACGGGAAGACAGTGATACAGTGACAGTGATATATGCATATATATATATGTGTATATATATATATGTACATATTATGATACGAATATCCAAGGTCAGGTGAAGCATGGATCAGGAGGTCTTGTCAAACGTGGAAATTATCACAAATGTGTGGATCAGGAGGCTAGGTAGGACAGAGAATGGAACAGTGTGCTAATATTTGTCGAAAGTGCTAATACCAACCTAGAACTGAGCATTAAATACAAGCAAAAAGATACATATGGCAACCTTTTAATGTGTGTATTGTTACCCACAATGTGGAAAGGAAGGAAAAGAGAAAGAGATAGAGAGAAAGAGAAAGAAATAAAGAACCTGACATAGAGGCAGGCTAGGGGAGGTGGGAGGGAATCGGGGACATTGGTGGTGGGAAATGGGCACTGGTGGAGGGATGGGTGCTGGAACACTGTGTGACCGAAACCCAAATATGAACATCTTATGAACATCTTCATATTTGTATATCTCACGATGGTGTAATAAAATATTTTTAAAAAATGAAATAAAAAAAAATTCAAGCTGAAAAAAAAGATTTCTCCAGAACCTACTAATTCTTATAATATCTTTTGTAATATATTTGTCTTATATTTACTCTCTTGAGCATAATTATTTTAGGTTCCATGTAATATTTTCTATTGCCAGAAGTTCCCTTTCTACTATAAGGTTCAATCATATTTCTTGTAATTTTAATGTATCTAAAACATTTGTAGATTTAATTACTGGTTTTCAATTTGTTTTCTCCAAGTTAGTTTTGGTTTGCCACTAGAACAAAAGCACTATCAGAGTGTACCTTTGTAAGTTTAGTCATGCCCACATTAGAAATGCTCCTTGTATTTTGACCTCTGAAATTGTTGCCACTCAAAGTTTAATTCTGAAACCAGGAGCTGGTCGCCTCCCTGCTTTTTATGGGATAGGAAACGTGCAGGCCTTGTCCTAGAAACACTGACGAAATCAGCATCTTTCGGGGGGTAGCAGGTGGAGTAGGGCTTGGGGCCACACCTGGTGATGCTCACGGCTTATTTCTCATTCTGTATTGAGCATCACTCTTGGCGATCTCTGGGGACCATTAGGGGTGGCTGCGATTGAACTCAAGCAAGCCACATGCAAGGCAAGCGCCTTACCTGCCGTAGTAGTTGCTGTTGGAAGTACCTTGGTTTATAGTACTAGAAATGTTAGGATTTCATGCATACATTACTCCAAGACCACACTAAAACCACACTCACGGAGTGCTCATTTCTCTCCTCCAATGCCCCAAGGATCCTTCTGTGAACTCCATTTCCCTGGTAAGCTTCTTTCTGTTGGTCAACCTTCCAGCCCTATGGTCATGCTGTTCCCTGATTGCCTTTATATCCCACATCAATAACTTGAGGATATCACTCCAAGTGCAGTCAGTTAGAGAGGGATAGATAAATCAATATCTTCCCAAATCTCTAGCTGACTTGTACATATATTAAAGTTCGAGAGGCGAATTTCCCGAACATTTTTACGGGGTCATTAAACATCACCTACTACATGGCCTCCATAAACATTTTTCAATACATATTTAAATGTCCCTGCCCTTTTATTATCTGATCTCTTAGAAGGAAGGACCAGATAAGAACAACCAAACCAGCACATTTATCCCTTGTCTCTATTTCCCTCAAGTTTCATCATGTTGAAATGATACTGGAATACTACTCCGTCTTTCTAACCTTCTTCAGATTGCCAGTTATAATTCATTCAGGAAATAGTCTTCAGGCTGTCTTTTTGTTTTTTGATTGAAAATGAGTCTGCTTTTTATATTTAACCTGTGTTCACTGCAGCTATATATGATTTATAGTTGCATTAAATTCGCTTTATGCCTATTGCTTCTCTAGTTTCTGAAATCTGTCAATGTATAATATAAAAATAAAATATTCAAAGCATAAGTCCTGGCACATACATAGAAAAAAGGGTGGGGCTGAGAGAGGACTTAGTGGGAGACACTCCCCGTGATTATCAGGGGTTCCCACATGTGATGTATATTGTTCTAACTCTTTGAGCCATCTCCCTTGACCCATGATTTTTGTTTTTGGCAGAGTTTGGGAAATGGGGTCTGGTTTACACCTGGTGCTCAGGGTTTATTCCTGACTCTGTGCTCTGTGCTGGAGATCAAAGTGGAATAGGCCCTGTGCAAGGCAAGCATTTTAATCTCTGTAATATGACCCCACCCACCTTTCCCCTTCCTTAGCTTAAATGGACAGTGCTCCACAGTAGTGCTATTTATTGCTGTTATGCAATTTAACTTCCATATCCTTACATGCTGTCTGCCAATTGTTCCAGCAACTAACATAGCACCTAGTTCAAAACATTCAAAAAATAGTGAAGTAATAGTATTATTTTCATTCCAAATTAAGGACTTAAATATGCCTGTTAAGCATAATTAATACTTTTGCTTTAAAGATCATTCTGCCACAATACCAAACTCAAAGATCTTTTGAGAGAATATCACTTTATATCAAGGGGAAAAACACAAAGAAACTTCTAAGGTATAAAAATAAGTCTTAAAATAAAAAGTAGAGAAACAGTTTGGCTAATTGCTTCCTCTTGACATTTAAACACTGACTAACAGTGTAGCCAGGTAGTGAGGTAAATGGAGCTCATGAAAATATCAAGTTTTATCATTAAAAATATCATTCTCATTCTAAAAAATCTCATTGGAGAACTGACACCGAATGTACTTCAAAACACCAGTGAGTCAGCAGACATCAAATAAAAACACCCACTAACATGGATGCAAATCTCCAAACCCCCAGCTAATAAACAAGGTTTAAAGCCTTAATAGCCTCCAGCAGCTGGGAGAACATAAGGGGGAGGAAGAAAAATACCTCCCCTTTCCCATAACCCTGTCTCCGATAGTTTCCCATGTTGCCCACCCACTCAGTTAATTTACTTTATAAATGCTTTCTTCTATGGAGGACAGGAATAAGAACTCCCCAGCGCAATAAAACGCAGGCAGTGATGAAATTAGTGGAATAAGCAGACTTTCAACAAGAGCTATGTGACATTTCACACTTCCTAAAAGTCTTCAGCCAGGTAAAGGCACCATACTGCCTCTTATATTAGCCTTGATAGCAACCAGCTGGAGCTCAGCGAGAGTCTCACATCTCAAAGTGACAGCACTGGCTTTGGGCTACCGAGGCAGCATCTTTCACAGCTGGAAAGAGTGTAAACCAAGTATAAAATATAGGTAAGGTTCCTGAAAAATCCTTTGCTTTCATTCATTTGATCCCTCAAACATGCCCTGTCCCCATAGCAGATTATCCTAGTAGCCTGTCTAATCACCTCCAAGCATCCACACAAATCCCAAGATGTCAGGGTGTGTTTTATTGCTCATGTTTCTACTGAAAATTCAGAGTACGTAGCAATATCTAAAAATACCACAAAACCTTGCTGCTTTTACTGAAAAGACATTTGGAAGGTGGTTCTGGGTAGTGGAATTCCAGATGAATTGTTTTACCTGTTCAGATCATAGAGATCAATTAACTTCATGTTCACTTTATTCATGATACATATGTGCCTATGGGTGTTTGCATTGCCCTGGGTAAAGTCAAATAGGAATTTAATAACTTGCATTCATAAGGCATTTATTTTACTCTATTGATAGGAACAAATACAATGACCTAATTGTATAGTAGAATGTTACTATAAAACTTAAAAGTAATATCCACACCCCTGCTTTATTTATTTATTTATTTATTATTTCCATTTTTATTTCAGTAACATCATATGCAATACTGTTAAAATAGGGATTTTTTTTTAGCATTTCAGGTAGTATAAATTTTTTCAAATTTATTTTTTTTATTATACCACCATGAGATATACGATTACAAAGCCATTCATGATTGGGTTTAAGTCATACAGAGAGTTCCAGCACCTATCCTTCGACCAGTGCACATTTCTCACCACCAAAATTTCTGGAATACAACCCCCAATCCCAGCCAGCCTCTATGGTTCTTCTTGTTCGTCTTGTTCTCGTCTCGTCTCGTTCCGGTTCTTGTTCTTGTTCTTCTTGTTCTTCTTGTTCTTCTTCTTGTTCTTCTTCTTGTTCTTCTTGTTATTGTTCTTGTTATTGTTCTTTTTCTTGTTCTTTTTCTTGTTCTTGTTCTTCTTGTTCTTCTTGTTCTTGTTCTTGTTCTTGTTTTTGTTGGTTGTTGTTGTTGTTCTTCTTCTTCTTTTTCTTCTTCTTCTTCTTCTTCTACTTCTACTTCTTCTTCTTCTTCCTTTTCCTTCTTCCTCCTCTTCTTCCTATTCTTCCTCTTCTTTTTCTTCTTTCCTTTCTCTCTCCCCTCTCTATCCCTTCGCTTACACACTGGGGTTTACAATACATAAATTTAGGGGTTATCATGTATATCCCCTTGCCTATGTTCAATGTTAGTTATAATCTGGGGTTACTATTTCCAACCATTATTAGCACACTGCTCCTTCTCTATTTTACCTAACCTCTGGCTCCCACACACTTGTCTTAGATTCAACCACTGACAAGTCCACCTGATCCATGTTTAGCCTGGCCTTGGATACTAATATCATACTAATTTTTTTATATCACACAAATGAATGCAGTCATTCTATATTTGTCCATTTCCCTCTGGCTAATTTTGCTCAGCATGATATTTTCCATGTCCAGTCACTTATAGGCAAATTTCATAACTTCATTTTTGCTAACAACTGCATATTTTTAAATACAGGCAAATTGCTTTTGTTTCCAGTTATCTATATAGTCAGATTTACATCATTACCAACATAAGTTCACTTATTTACCATTCAAGTCCATTCAAGTAACCAGATCTTGTGGGTTTTTTTTTAACCTTTTATCAATTAACTCCTTGTATTTCTTATCGGGATATTTTGACATTTTTAATTTCATTTTTGATTTCTGGTCTCAGACCACAAACCCATTTCTGAATCTGGATCTCTTTTATTATGAACTTCTGAGCATTTCCAGACTTTGTTACCTTTGCCCTCTGTCTAAATGCTGCAAACTATTCCACTGAGACCCAGACCTTGGCATTTAACACATGGAGTTAATGAAAAAAAAACTGTTTTATAAAAATGAAGTGCTTCAGAAAAGTTTTAAAAATAGACATTTAGATAGAGTTCTTGTTAATAATGAGTAGGACCATACTCTTTAAGCAGCCTGATTTTCAAAATTAGGGCTTTGAGAGCCTGGGATATTGCTTTGTGGAAGAGTGAGAAGAGAATTCTTTATATGTATAATGAGACCCTAGGTTTAAACCCTGCACTAATTTCTCATTCTTTACTACCCCCAGAAAAGGTAAGGATGGCTTCTGTGAATTTAGGGGGAAACTATTTTGGAAGCAAAAGAAGCATATTAGTACTTAAGAAAAAAATTTGTTATTTTAACTAAAGATAACCTGAACTTTCCTTTGCTTAGTGGCACATTTTTCATTTTAGAAAACACTGTAGTCCAAAAAATATAACGACTCTGTTGGCTTCTCAGTTCTAAAGTTGATTGCCTATTAATTTTTATGATGTGCCTTATATAATTTTATTCATTTCATTTTAATTCAATTAAGAACACAAAATACCTACAAATGTAAAGCCCATACAACAAAGTTCCAAATTGGTCTAATCTCAAGAGGATTTTAGTTCAATAGAGCAGAAGAGGGTTCAGTGAAGTTTATCAGGGAGTCAATGGAAAAATAATTTTGGGTCTGTACTAATGATTATGTGATTAGTTTTAAATTAATATTAATTGAACAGAATATTGTTGACTACCTACTATGCGCCAAATACAGAATGGATATAAATGTCTATTAAAAATATCATGATGTGCTCTACTATTGCTGGGGGCGGTGGTGCTGATTTGGAACTTGATGGCCAAAATTCTGCTTCTCACCATTGCTATAGGTAAAAGAGAACTATGACAATCTTTTGGGAAGGGTTATAAGAAGAACAGGATAAAAGTTGAATAGGAGGTCAATTAGAGGTCAACTATTTTGAGTCCTGGTTAAAGGTGATGGAATAAAATTAGGGCATAGATAAATTTTTTGGAAACTTTAATTTTTTCTAAATTACCAGCAAAGAGACAAAAACCGATATTTATATTGAAAGGTCTGCAAAAGCCTCATCCATCAGACACCAACCCTTGCTGGGGCCATTATAGTAAACAGCAAACCTTAACAACTGCAAAACCTTAACAGCCTAATAATATGTCTTAAGAAGTACTATCTCTTGATTGGCATCTGCTTACACTTAGAATGTTCTTGCCTCAGACCTCAAAGTCCAAATGGATTTGTTGTTTATTCAAGATGTTGGAATTGTCACAAGCTCATCCAAAGACAAATGTTTTGTCACTTGCAGTTTCTTTAAATTGGACATTTTTTCTCTAGTGAGAATTTCCAATGTGTAAAGTTAATATAAAAAAAGTTTGTGTTGGTGGGGGAAAGGGGTGTGTGCCAGTAAGCACACTTTGTGGCTTTAGCCTTTAGTCTCCCTTAGACCTATCAAAGTCAATTACCTCACCCACCTGATCACTTTTGCGGACAAATCAATGATTTATTCCCTCCAAGCTTAGGTAATCTGTATATAACTAATTATACATAAAGAATATGAGTCTTTAAGTTATCCAGTGCTACACAACTAAGTGGCAGAACCAGAAGATGCTGTCCAATGCACACTCTTTACCTCTCTCCTAACATTATTAGGTGCATTGGTGAATGTTTAGTTCTCACAAATTGGAGGATGTATTTGAATTAAAGTCAAAATGTAAGGGACTGAGGTGTGACTCAACTGCTAGCAAACAAGCTTATAAACTGGTAGTAAGAGTTACTAGTTTCGAAATGTTCTGGTACCATTAAATCTCATGTTTAAAACAAATAACATAGCACTTGGCCTTACCACAAGTAAATAGCATTATTTCTAACTTAATAGTGAACAGATGTTACTACCTACTACATGTCAGACATTGAGAGGATTACGATCAATGAAGATAAAATATGAGGTGGTGAAGGAGTAAAAGATATAAGATAAAAGAAAAAGAATATAGAAGCAAAGTCAATTTATATAAACATTATAAAATTAGGTGTATCACACCTTAAGAGTTTTCATTAAGGTACTATCACTTTAGGGTTTTTTTGGCCCTATCCAGTAGTACTGTTTCTCAGGTTCTGTGCTCAGGTATCACTCCAGTGGTGGTTGGGAACCCGGGATCATGTAGGTGGCCCTATCCACTATACAATCTCTCTGTCCCCAGTTAAGATATTTTTAGTACTTTTCTTATGTTCAATATGAAATACATGTTTTTGGATACACTATCATGAATGAATGAATGATGCCAGTTTTGCCATTGCCCTCCTATAATGCTACTTATGCAACTAAGATAAAATATGATTATTGAATTTCCTTTTATCCTTTTTTGAGTTAGTAATGCTTCATATAATGTGTGTATTTCTAAAACAATTGAAAGGGAGTCACAATTGTTTTTGTTTTGAAGCAATTTGTTTCAAAATACTGAATAAAGTGAAAATAACTTTTAAAATGTATTTTTTCTTAAAAACCAGAAAGCAAATACATTTAACTACATACCAGCTAAGGAAATTTAATATCATGTTCTGATAACCTAGTAATTTTTTAAATAAGTTGAAAAATTATTTCAATATTTTATAGCTAATTCCATTTGTAATTCAGCAGAAAAAAGTTGTAACTACATTACTAATTCTTCTCACATAAGCATTAAAGGGCCATCTTCAAGCATATGTCCATTTTTATCTTCTTTCTCAGCACTTTATTTCTATTTGAAAGCCAATAGAAAATCTCCTTAAACAGGTATCATGTCATGGAAAATGTAGAAATGGCTTTTGATTTAACTTTGATACAGTAAATTATGTTTTGTCATTCAGAAGATGCAACCCATAGGTGACACACTGTACCAGAGAGAGAAGTGACATTTTTTCAATTGCTATTGGCTGTATTTCTGTTTTTATTAACCCTCTTGCTGGTAAATCTAAATGGGAGCTCTTTGGAATCATATGTGAAATAATAACTTTCTTTAGTGCCATTCAGGCAATGGAGAATGATTTTCCATTTGTGGAAATATCATCTAGGAAATAACCTGTGATGGCAATTTGTCAAGAAAAGAAATCCATCACCAAACTTGATAACTCTAGTGGAGAGTCAGGTATGTGTGTAGATTCAGTTACCATTTGGCCCTATGTCTCTGCAAGATTATCAATCTTCCTGTGTTTCTCGATTTCTCCTTAATTTTCCAAGCCTCCTCTCCGCTGTTACTAAAGAGACTAACCAGCTATGTCTCTTCACCCAACTTTTGGCATGCAGGCAATTGCTTTTAAAACACGTTCCTAAATATTTTCTCATTCGATACAATAATTGTGTGAGGTTTGCCATGTAGGATCATTATCTGTGTTCTGTAAAAATGAAAATGGAGACTATAATTAAGTGACTTGTCTAAGGTCATGCATTTATATATGTGGATAACACCACTTTCTGGATCATTGCTCTTGCGAATACACTGATGCTCAATGAGGCATTAGGGAAAACTGAAAGAAGTCATAAAAACCAGTAAACCTTGAAGTGATGAATACTATGGGTTTCAGTACTTACGTTTTATCCAAGTCATTGTTATTTAACATTTTTAATTAACTGGTTTATTTCATTATGTATACTAGTTATCTATTGTTACTTTAATGCTCTCTAACAAACCTCCCCTAAACACAGGGACTTAAAACAATAAGCCAATAATTAAAAATAATTAATTAATAATTAATAATTAAATAATAAACAGTACTTCTTACTCAGGAGTTTCTAAGTCAGATACATTTTGGTCTCAGACATCCAAAGCGTGCATCAGTATGAAGCAATGTACTACAAAAATGATTCTACTGATCGCACCCAGATTCACACACACTTCTGATGTTAACTGGATGTAGGTTAGTTTCTAATAGTGTCAGCCGGGACAAAGGGATTCTCTTTTTTGGTGGTCTTTCAGCATTCATCGGATTATCCAGTCTTGTTGAGGTAGTGGTGACAAAAGTGAGCAGAAGTAGTTCTGCTCCAGGGAATGACCAGAAGTGCAGAGGAACCCAGAGGCACAGAATGAGAACACTGCCACTTTCATCATACTCTGTGGAGCAAAACAGATAAATGCAAACCAAGGTTTAAAGGCAGAATAAACCTTACCTCTTAATGGCAAGAGCGATAAAGTTATGTAGCAAGGGGCGTTACTATGGAATAGGGATCACAGGGGTTAACCTTATAATCGATATAATATAAATAATCACTTGCCTTCTTCAGTAAGTTTGAGAAATACAAAAGATTCAATTTTCTTTCTGATAAGTGGGAATTTATAAAATAGCAAGAGGTAGTTATATAAGAATATTATTATGATATAAATCAATGTTATAGTAGTCATGAAAACGAATACCTTGAACTACACAACTCAAGAGAAAAAGAACATATAACGACCCATTATTTCACAACCAAATTTTATTTGTGTCTGGATCCCTATTAAAAGTCATAATCACATTTGGTCGCATGCAGTAATAAATCGATTTCAAATTTTCTTAATCAATTCAGTGACTTCTTGATGAAGTTTCCTATTCTCCTTATCATCCCTTCAAGAATCCAGACCTCATTGTTATATGTGGGAATACCAACAAGGAAACCAATGAAGATACTACACTGTAGCCATTTGATCTTCATTCGAAAAAATACAGATACTTCCTCATTATTTAATGAGACAATGCCCTAAATCTAGGCAAATACAAGGTCACTGTGTCATGTTAAAAATATACTGCTTTTATGCACTACATAGTAGAAAACAAGTAAGCAGCCATGAAGGTTCAATGGGTTGAGTGTGTGATGTGCATGCAGAATTCCCAGAATTGAGGTCTGTAAACACATGATCTCTCAAGTACCACTAGAAGCAAACCTCCAACCACCACCAGGTGTGGCCCCAAACCAAACGTTAAAATACAATTGGTAAATAAAAAAAATAAAAAGAATAAATTATTTTGCAACAATACTTAATAAGCAGTATTAATTATGTATGAAAATGAATGTAATGATATTGGCACCATTTCAAAATGAAAAAGGATGATTGTTTCCTAGAATACTCAAACACACTTGACAACATAGAATTAGAGGTTGAGAGAATGTGGATTCCAGTCCACATTTAATCACCATTTTCCATGTGGCTCTGGCAAAGTCATTTTCCTCCTTAGCCTCTATTTATTCATTTCTTTATTGAGAGAGGCTAGGCAAATGTTTTGATTTCTGTAGATATTCAAACCTGTCCCTCAAGGTGTTGCAGGTGTGGCTGCAGTGCCTGGCTGCGTTGGCAGGTGACAGACAGGAGACAGATTTGTGTACACTTCTAGGACTCTGCCCCATGGTCCCTGGATGGTGGATGGTATGACATAGAAAAGAAAGGAGCCCCTAGGATGAACCCAGAGCCACGGCAGAAACTGGCAAGCTACCCATGATATGCCAAAAACATTAACAATAATGGGCCTCATTCCCAATGAATGGAGATGTTACTGATGCCCGCTTGAACAAATCAATGAACAATGGGAACACAAGTGACAAGTGATAAGATATTCAAATTCCAAAGTCACTAGTAAATTCAATAGAGTTATCTGGAGCATTAAGAAGAAAGAGGAGGGAGAAATATTTTTTAAAACCTTATAGAATCATAGATTATAGCATATCTAAGGATGATTTTATTAACCTAGGTAAAGTAATATCATGATTGAATGAGAAACATTTTAATAGTACATGGGATGTGTCTTGGTATGAATGGACGGCTTATTTGCTTAATATTCTATTTGCTTATCTCAGTAGGTCTCCCAAGAGACCTTGAGGCTTGGGGCCCCACCAGTGATTCTAGTCTAAATTTGAATCCTTAGTTCAAAGTAAGAGACCTCAGATGTGATTGTAAAATGATCCTGTGGTGCTAGAGATTAGCCAAGCCACCTTGCCAATGGCCAGAGCTCTCCCTGGATGCATCTATGATACTCCATAAAACATATGTTGCTGGTGTTAGGGTCCGAGAATCTTATCCCCTTTGAGAGACAGAGAATCACGTGAGAATGCAATTAACAAAGCAGAGTTTATTTAACTGGCTAGCCAGGGTCAAACTCCCACATGGACATGCAGGTCCGATTAGGTAGGAACGACCCCGAGCCTCCTTAAGGGGATCTTATATAACCTCTTACTGGCCATTACAGCAGACCCCACGCAGTACATGGCCAATGAGTTTGCAACCCCACATATATCTTCAGACTATCCATTCAAAGATACATTAATTTTTAGCCTATAGATTCAGAGGTCAGCATTAAGAAGTGCGGTTACATGAGCAAACAGGCAGGGCACATCTCACACGTATACCGGTCATCTCCCTTGACCTGCCCACATTTCATAGGCCCACTCTGTTTACCTTATCCTGGCCCAGTATCCTGGGTGGAAGAGCTTAATGTACTGGCTTTACTGATCTCTGTTAGGGTAAGTCTGTTGGGGCAAACTATTATCCTTTCACTGGGAATCAAACCCATGCCCTGCAATTGCGACATGGTCATGTCCCCTAGCCATAATACTACCACTCAGCCCCTATCTTTTATTATGATTTGGGAAACACACCAAGTAATGCTTGAAGGTTATTCTCTGCAAAATGGTTGGTCATCACTCACAGAAGTGCTAAGAGACCTGTTCTCTGCAGAGGCTGGACCTCAGGACTTCCACATTCAGAGTGTTCCAGTATTCAAGCAACCTCCCTGCCCCTGAAAGTAAAGCTTTGACTATATATATATATATATATATATATATATATGTGTGTGTGTGTGTGTGTGTGTGTGTGTGTGTGTGGTGTGTGTGTGTGTGTATGGATCTATTGCCTATGAATATTCAGTTACCAAATAACAAAGTTCACTGTAATTAATGGTTTCCAACTGTACTTTGTTCTTCAATGTTAACATAATTGTTAACAATTAAAATATGGAAAGGAAGTAACTTTTTTATTCCCTATAATTATGAATGCCAACAGATTTCAATTTGAAATATTGATATTATTTTACAATATAGTCACAAATCTTCCTGATCGATTCACAACTGCATACATGGTCAACTTACTAACTAAAGAGACATTCCCAATACTGATAAAGGGACATATTGACTACTTGATTGGTTTCTCAATTTTAATATAATAAAGGTATTTCGAGACTATTTGGTAGTGATAATCAACAGTAATCCAAATTAATTAGAATGTGATTAATGTTGATTTAATATAATCATAAATAAATGAAATTCCTAGTAAAACTTGGAGGGTAAAGGTATAGGCCGAGGATAGTCAATATTGCTGCTTATCTCAAGTTATACAACCTATATTTTCATGTTGAAATGCATTAACCAGGTTTTGTGTTCATTTGGGTTTGGACTTTGTAACATTTTGTAGCATAATATGATAGTCTTATAAACAGACTATTTGTAAATGTTCTATCTAACAATTACTAAATTCTACTACCTTTGAAATTGACAGCTTTCAAATATCTATGATATTTGCATTTAGCCATTTACCTTACTGCCTTTATCAAGCAATAAAAGTAATAAAAAATGACATAAAAGGACAAGGAGAGAGAACAGCAGTTAGATTCCTAGCACAACATGATCCTCCAGTATCTCTGGTTGGAACTGGAGATCCAGAAGCTCCACAGGGTATGTATGTGGCCCCAGCAGCCCAGGACAGAAGTGGGCATTTCCCAGGATGGCAGAGCCACACAGCATCTCACAGCATCCTGGGAGGGGAGCTTCCAGACTGAGAGAGCGCAGCAGCCTCTGGTGCCTGGCCAGCACCTAGGCCATGGGGCCCCTGGTGCGTGAGCCGGATGGCCAGCATCAGGGAGGAGAAGCTGCTTCTGATGCCTAGACCCGAGGGCCAGCAACAGAGCCACCAGGCCTGGTGCCTGAGCCCTCAGGCTGGCATCAAAGCTATAGGGCTACCGAGTATTGCGACCACGGGCAGTAGGGCAACACAGAAGATCTCAAAGAATTAGATAGGGATTCAGAGACACAAGACATGGTAGCAAAAAATGAAACAAGGTAAGGAGAAAATAGATAGGAACATGAGGAGGAATCCTGAAGCAGGAATGTACAGTTGGATCGGAGGCACAGAGATAAGACTTCAGGAATACGACATATATCCATTAATATTTTTAATGATCACCAGCCGGAGAGGCAGCAGCTTTCATCTTGGCAGCTGACTGACCTGAACTGACTGACCTGAGCTGACTGACCCCTCCACAAGGACCCCAACTCTCTTCTACTCCCTCCAAGGGCAATACAGCTTAAAATTAAGTTTGCATGGTTTACATTACAAAGACATTTCACATTCTTTGCATAGGATTTAGGAATAATAGGAAGGAGACAACCAGGAACCAAAAACCTGCAGGGGGTGCTATCTAGGGGTGAGATGAACAAAAGAACTTATAAAAGTTGCTAATTCAGCCTTTGGACTAGTCCATGATGGCAGGGTCATGTCAGACAGAAGAACAAGAGAAACCTGTTTTCTGCCTAACTTTAAGCATTGTCCATTAGACTCCATCTTGGGCTAGTTATAGCCAACAAGGAAATGTGCAGAGAAATGACCTAGGATAGCTTTGTCTATGTAACTGCAGCTTGATTAACAGTCTCACTAGGGAATTCTACATACTAACTCTATTGGGAGACAGTCTGCCAGAAGTCCCTGTGTATCTGTTAACAAGCAGTATCCATCAAACCTTCCTTCGCATATCCTTAGATCTACCTTCTGCCAACAAGTCCAGAGAAAAGCAGCTCTGAAGAGAAGAGCCCTGAGCTGAAAGGCCCTAAGGAAAAGGTTCTGAAAGGAGACGTTTTGGGAGAGGACCAGATGCATGAAGCCTTAAAGAGAGACATCCGAAGTGAGAGACCCTGATGAGAGGAGCCTGCATAAGTCCCCCAAAGGAGGAGGAGAAACCACTGGGAGAGAGACAGAGGTCCAGGTATGGTTCCTGCAGAGAGCAAGCAAGAGATGAAACAAAGTAATATTAAAGAATAACCTTCAGGAACCTTCAGTCTTGCAAATTATTCTACATACAGGTCAGAGGGAGCAGTATTGTCCCCAGACACAGGCCGGGAGCACTAACGGACAGTGAGTACTGCTGGGGACCCAGCTAGGCCTCAGCTTCTGCTGCCGTGATTACCCACTGACCCTCAAGTAATGTTAAGGCTATGGAACCCACAGGAGGTCCCTTGAGTCTGGGTCCTTGGGACCACCCTGATGGGGGGAGTCACAATCCCCCTCCTATACAGTTATTTTTAAGCATTTACACCCCTGTACTATCCCCCACCACTAATTAGTTCAATATAGACAGGTGGAGGATAAAAGAAACCAAGAATGGTTTGCTGTTGGTGTCCCTTTGAGAGATTCCTTAAAACAGATGGCCTTTAACTCATAAGGGGATGGCCAGTATTCAAATTTTGGGGATATGTAAGAGTTGGAAAAGTAGTTGAGGAGTCAGCTGAGACTGGATTCTCAGCCTGGCTGGCAGAAGTGAGTTGGAGGGGCAGAGAGCCTGGCAGGATAGAGTTAGAGGAGCAGAGAGAAGGGTTGGCTGAGTCTGCGTAGGGCAGTGCTTGGAAAAAGTTGGCGTTGAGAGTCTCTGGACTGGTTTCTTTACCTAATACTGTCAGTGAGTAGGCCACACTGCTGAGAACTGACAGTTTGCTATTGCTTTCTTTAAGAAAAGCAAATAGTGTAATACTTGGTTGCTACTGACAAGAGAAGTCCCTTGACTAACATATGCAGAACTGATCCTTTAGATACAAGAAAGAGATGTAAACAGAAACTCCCCCACTTCCCTTCTCTACCTCCTGCCCAATGGTAACAATTTGGAAAGAGACCAGGTCATCGGGTAGCTGTTTAATAAATATATATATACCAACCTGTTTAGCTTCTCGTCTTCCCCAAATGAAGCATAACACTTCGACCCTGATAAAACTCATTTTGTTCTGACCTCATGAATGTATTTAAATAACCCTGCAGATTTTTTCCACTTTTACCCACTCTCTTCCATTTTTCTGTTTCACTGTTAATTAGGCGGCTCTAATGTTCTCAGGTATTTGAGCCTGTGTACCCTCAGCCACCACAAACCTCTGACGAATGACAAAAGAAGTTTTAGATATGATCCTTCCAAAATATAGTGCTACCTTCGCCATCATTTCAGCTGCACAGGATTCCTGCTTCTGGGAAGCTGCCACTGGTTCACAGACTTTCATCTGGGTGGAATCATATCTATATCCTGAAAACTAACACGGACTTAAAGCGTGTTGGTGGGCCATACTTCTTCCTTGGAAGTATGAGAACTTCCCGTGCACAGAGGCTGCTTCTCACAGGGATTTCTTTTAAGGCTTCAGCTCAGACCTCCTTGGCTGCAGAGACAGGCATCTGGGCCCTGTCTCTTGTATTCGCCCAAAGTCTCTAAAGTCAGAGAATCTGATGAAAGTCAGGATGCTCTTAAGCAGAGACAGCTTGAGTAAACCATAGTAAATCCACATAAAGAATTTTAATGCAAGCTAGTACATTATTTATCAGCAAGGGGGAAGTTAATGATAAAATGTTTAGTTTAAAGATGCATTCCTTGATGTAGCACTCTAATAGGTGCAGAGAGAAGCACAGAGCCAAGGATCACGCTTGAGTGTGACTTAGATTCTGCCACCATGCATTCCCCTGACCATTACTGGTGCAGCCCTGTAAGGGACTCTGGCCTTCCTGTGCATTGCTTCGGAAGTTTCCCCTATCCCAAAATTACAATAGACCCTAGATTTCATATAATTTTTTATTTTGAAGTATATCACCAATTATGTTTATTGTTTATAATCTAATATTACATCAACATTAATCATGCCTTTAACAAAAGATCACATGGCCGCCCACCTACAAGATGGTCAGACTTCATCGTCAAGACCCTGAACGAACAGTTTGAGGTTCTTTGTATTCCTGAAGCAACCAGATGCCATTGGGCTGCACTGGAACGTAATAGGATCTAATGGAAATATTACTGGTGCCCTCGAGCAAATCGACAAATAACAGGATGTCAAGTGATCAAGTGATTATCTGTTCTCTTTAGTTAGAATTTATTTTGGTGGTTCCTGGACTCAGACCCAGCGTCTCTTATATGCAAGGCATATTATGCCTTATAACTTAGCCATATGCCTTGTAACTTAGCCATATTCCTCAAATACATGTTTATTTTTATCTTGAATTCTACCTATTGTTTCTAATATGTACATGGTGCATTTTCTATTATTTATAAAATAATTTGAATTTATTTTGTTATATATTTCATACTGATAAGAGGGCATATACATTGTTTTCACATTTTTCAAGGTTCTTTTTTAAATTATTTTATTATGCCACCTTTAGATATACAATTACAAGATGCATATTTGAGTTTTGGTTCTACAGTGTTCCAACACCAATCCCTCCACCCGTGCCCATCTCCCATCACCAATGTACCCACCTCCCTTCCCCCCCCCCCCAGCCTGCCTCCATGGCAGGTTCTGTATCTCTTTTATCTCTCTCTCTCTCTCTCTTCCTTCTTGCTTTCCTTTCTTACACATTATGAATTGTAGTATATACTAGGACATGATTGGTTCCACTAGTTTGATGTACCGCATGGCTGCAAGCGGCCACACAACTTGGGGAGAGCCAGATGGCAGTTCTCCCCCATTGTGTCTGAGTCTCTGCATGATATGGCCAGTCGCCCTGAGGCAGTTTGTAGGTGGGGCCACCTGGCCTCTGGAATGAATCTGATAGGGGAAGAGGTGGTCCCAGCTCCATCTCACTAATGCTCAATGACTTCTGCACCGAGGACCGCCTACCTGGGTTTAAACTTGGCTACTCTGTTAATTTGGTCTTGAGAGGAGCCGGAGCAATAGCACAGCAGGTAGGCATTTGCCTTTGCACGGGGCCGACCTGGGTTCAGTCCCCCGGCATCCCATACTGTCCCCCAAGCACTGCCATGAGTAATTCCTGAGTGCAAATCCAGGAGTAAACCCTGAGCATTGCTGAGTGTCACCCAAAAAGAAAATAAAATCTGGTTTTGAGATCAGAGTCTCTCTTGGGCGGGCTCTGATGTGCTGTGGCGTCCAGACAGTGAAAATGGCTATTGTGATGGGCGAAGTCTCATCCGTCTGCTTCCAAGGCCCACAGAGGTCATGGGCCCATTCCCAAAACCCTTCTTTCCTCCCAGAAGCCTCATGGTCAGCTGAGCTAGGGGAGAGCCAGATGGCAGCTCTCCCTGTTGTGTCTGAGTCTCTGCATGATATGGCCAGTCACCCTGGGGCAGTTCGTGGGCAGGGACACCCAGCCTCCAGGACAAGGCAGAGCCATTTTTCAAGGTTCTTAAGTTACTTATGCCTTCAGTATGCTCGAATCTTATAATTAGGAAAAATATTCAAATGTCTTAAAAAGATGTGGCATGAGATCATTAAGGAAATCTAACAGCCGGCAGCCTTTCCTTTTTTCTCTCCTGATTTTATATTCTCCTGATAATTTAAAAACAAGAGATAGAAGGACTCTGGAAATATAACCTAGAGTGGTATCTTGGAAAATCAATTCTCTGGGAACATAGAGTGGGGTCAGAGCTCTGCCAGAGATTGGGGAGGGAGTGACAATCAAAAAGAAATGGGAACTAGGCACAGTGGGAATTTCTCCACAAATGGAGCCTGGAAATCTGCCCTGATGCACTTCAGGATCAGGCCAGCCATCATCTCTGTGGACAATGTTGGCTCCGAGGAGCAGCAATTCTCACAGGCTGGCTGTCCCCTGGATAGTGGCATTGAAGGAGGCAGCTGCTCCCTGGCCTTGGCAGCTGGTCCCCAAACTTTCCTTAGTTTTCTCAGAACACAGCGACAAGGTCTAAGTGAGAGTTGCCGAAGGGGACTGTGACCATTACCTCTGGGTCTTTCAGAATGAGGACAGCCGGGGCATTCTGCATAAGCCAGGCTCTCACAAGCCAGCTGGACCTCTCCCATCTGCTATTTCTTTAACTCCCCCACCCCCTTACTGCTTTTCTTTTCATTTACTGGCATTCTCCCATCTCTTTCCAAATTGTAACTCTTTCACTGACCCCTGTTAGGCTATATCGCAGCACTTCTAATGAATCAGGATAACTTCTATAAAAGGGGAGGGAACCTAGTGGATTCTGACTGGAATGCATTTTAACATGCTAGTGAGATTTGTTATCTCACAATTAGGATTGTTGATCAAACAAGCTGGTTTTATTTCCATTGCTCTTTGCTTATTAAAAACTTCTCAAGACAAGGTTGGGAAAGATTCATTTAGTAGAAAGAAGACCAGAATCATGAGTTTGACTGCCTGGGAACAGTCCATGGTGCATGAAGTCTTGCATGGTACATGAAGAAGGTAGGTGTACACAGATAGAGAAAGCAGAGCTCCTTTGTCTTCTATCAGGACAGCTGTAGGAGTGAGAAGGCTGACTCCATATCTTCATTCAAGCAGATAGAGAACAGGAACAGCTGTATGCACAGGAAAAGTCCTGAGGTGACTGGCTATTTTCCCCTCATGAAAGATGTCAAAGATTGAGAGAAAGCCATAAAATAATTACTCCTGGCTCTTCACTCAGGAATTACTCCTGGCGGTGCTCGGGGATCATAAGGGATGCTGGGGATTGAACCCGGGTCAGCAGCATGCAATGCAGATGCCCTACCCACTGGACTATCGCCCGGCCCCATAAAAAAATCTTTTATGGAAAATAGAGCAAAATTCCATGAGATATAGCAGGAATAGTTCAAAATTAACTAGGGAGTAGGTTTCAGAGCAATAGTAGTACTTGTGTACCTGCCTTGAACATAGCAAACCTAGATTCAATCCCCTGCATCCCATATGGTCCTCTGATCCTGCCAGGAGTGAACCCTAAGCAAAAAGCAAAGAGTAAGCCCTGAGCGCTGTGGAGTTTGACTTCAAAATTAATAATTATAACACAGCAACAATAATAATAACAGCCAGGGCCTCCAACACAGTATTCAGTGGCTGAGTACCTGTCTTACTGCATGGTGCCATGCATTCAATCCCTGGTACCATTCCATATCACATAACCAATGCATTATCCACAAACACAGCAAAAACATAGTGAAATAACATTTTTATTACATAAAAATAAATCAGGAATAAGTATATCATCTCTAAGATTCACAACTTGGACTCTGGGAAGGGTAATCTACCTTTTCTCATCGACCCACATTTCAGGTATATGATAGGATGAAGAACTTCTTTAGATGTGGCTAAGTGGTAGAGTATTTGCCTGGTATGTATTGAATTCTGAGCTTGATTCATGATTTAATTTATGCATATTTTCCCCAGAAGAATTTAAACCTATGACTCATGACAAAGGTAGTTCATGAAATGGTTCAATCCACCAGAGGTGTGCATGAAATTGGATATTATATTTTATGATAATAAATAATAATATCACATACATACTAAAACTTAAATAATTTCATCATAGGAATAAAAAATTATAAATGAGCTATATTTAATTTTCTGAAAAATGTCAAGTGGAAGTTAAAATTATGACATAGAAGTAGAAAATGAACTTTTGGAAGAAAGAATAGGAACTAACTGTTCAAGTTAAATCAATTATATGCAATTATTTACTGGCTTTATTTGCTAGACGTATATTGGATGCTATACAATAGAGCACAAAAGGAGATTATAGAATAAAAGGATTCAGATCTCATGGAAGTCAGTTAGTGTAAAAAGACAAGCTTGTAAAATCAGGGGAAATTTTTGTACTGTGTATTGTAACGGACTTTCTTTAATGCTAAGTATATAGGGCAGTACAAAGGAAGGAGTTCTCTACATGCTTACTGTATCAATATTTCACAGTGATAAAATTTTGAGTAGAATTTTTAGAGAAGAAAATAAATTGAATAGCTCTGGTCATGTCAACATTGAGAGGCTTGTTACTTTTTACATCAGTATAATGAATAAATTCCCATGGACACAAGCAATTCAATTTATTCATGGTTCTGTAACAGAAAATAAATGTCCAATTTTTTTCTTTGCATCTGTAGGAACGTTTATTAGAGTAGCATGTCAATGATATGATTTTTTTCCTTGGATTTAAAGAGATGTTTCAGAGTTTATCCTGTACCCTATCATTTACTACCCATGCCTTTACTTTCAGGGACCTGGAACAGGAATTCCTTTAAAAATGTATTTTATGGTGCTAATAATCATCAAAAATAATAATACCAGCCTAGAACTGAGTACAGAATATAGGCAAAAAGATACACATGATAACCTCTAAATGCATGTATAGCAATCCACAATGTGTAAGAGAAGGAAGAAAGAGAGAGAGAGAGAGAGAGAGAGAAAGAGAGAAAAAAGAAAAAGAACCTGCCATAGAGGCACGCTAGGGGGGCGGAGGGGGGTGGACTTGGGACATCGGTGGTGGGAAATAGGCACTGGAACACTGCGTGACCGAAACCCAAACATGAACGTCTTTGTAATTGTATATCTCACGGTGGTATAATAAAATATTTTTTTAAATGTAGTTTATGTCCATAAGGGGGAAAATAATTGTTTATTCATGATGGCTCACCCCTTATGCAGCTGAGTAAGTTGCAGCAAAAAGAATGCTAAGTGTTTTAAACTATGTTTCAGGTGGAGCTTGAAGTTCATGCTTAGCTGACCCTCTGTGATTAAGAGAATATTTCCTTAGTAATCACCATGTTTGGCAGAGTATTTGAATAAATGAGTGACTGAATCTTCTGTAATTAAATCCCTTTGGTTGCTTTGAATAATTCTCCGAAGTTTTCTTTTATCTTGACTTTTTCCTTTATAAACATTTTAGAAGAAAATGCCTGGGAAGCACATTACTTTCATCATAGACAATACTCATTAAAAACTTTAGAAATAGACCTCATTCTTTCTATAAACTTCACAAATGATTAATAAATTCTTATAATAGCTTTGCCTGTTAGGAAGGCTTATTGGTCTAAATGTGCTTTCATCTAAATGTTATAAGAATATTTTAAGCTTTTATGCATTGCAAATCGTAATAGACATATTGCATAAACCTGTCCATTATTTTAAAAAGTAATGGTATTCTATATGAAAAATAAAATACATACCCAAGACTATTAATAAGTAACTCTGATTATTAAGGGTGTGAAGAGTACCAGGGAAGAATCGTGTTTTTCAGGATCTGCACATGAAATACACCATTTCATGTGGTGCTAAGATTTGATAGAGATGACATTCTATGGCCATTGAAATGGAAATTTTCTGACAGCACCTGGAAAAGTTAGATGTATTATAACATGCATTAAAATATTAGACCAGCAAAATGATCCTTGCTATGATTAGATTTTCATCTACAACCAACAGTCTTTCTTGTGGGCTGAACCCAATCAGGGAATAGAGACAAATAACTCTGATGAAAAATAATTAAACAGAAAGAAAAGTTGGTTTTCTGAAGAGGTAAGTAAATTAAACTTTTTAAGTAAGCATTTTCTAGAGGCAACAGCAGGCAATAATTATCACTGCTGTTATGTTATTATATTAAAAAATTTAGGCATATTTCTGGTACTGTGCCAAATGCTGGATAATATCTTTCTTCAAAGAAAGTAATAGCCAACTTAAGGCTTACAGCTTGCCAGAAATGTTTAGCTATCATTTATTATAATATTTCTAGGAATTAATTTTTATGATAGCAAGCTTGCTGGATGAGTATGAATAGGATGGATCTTAGTCATCAACCACAGGTGTGCATGAAATGTGATATTATAATTTTATGATGATAATTTAATTTCTCATTTGAGTCACCACTTCAGAGGGTGGTAGAAAATGAATCTAATTTCTTGAGCTTTTACATGGTGTTGAGATATTTGGCATAGAACAACTAGTGGTGTGCTAATAAACCAATTCTCTAGAAATAAAAAGGAAAACTAGTCTTGATTATTAGCATTTACCAGTTTTCCCAGTATAAATGTTCTTACAAAGTCAATTTCATAGTGTCTTTCTTATCACTGAAGAGGGTTACAGAGAAGAAGGGGTACTCACAACTGGCTCCTGCTAGCCAATGTCCATCAGCTCCATGGCATGACCCTGACTAGCATGTTTCCAGTCCTGTGTGATAAAATCTTCCTCTTTCCAGAATGTCCCTAGCTAGGTTGCTCCCACTTGAGGCCCTGTTGGTCTTCTAGCAAGGAAGATGCACAATAAATTCTACTACTAGAATGTTGCTAGAAGAAGCACAGTTTTAGGAGAAAGTCTGAGACTCAGAAACATGAAATGTTTTCTTTTCTTTAGCACTAGAATGGAAAAAGGAGCATGAATGTCTCCATGCTCCCTGTTTTCCGATACTCAAAGCCATCTGGAGGTGCTCTGTCAGAAGAAAGACACACACCGCTAATTTAGCTCTCTTTGATTCCCAGGTGACTTCATCTACTTCTGTCCTTTACTCAAACATGTTTTATCTATTATCAGCACAAGTTAAAATATACACGTCATAACCGCATATTCTCAAAATGGTTTTTTAAGGGCCTGACATGTTTTGAATGTTACAAAGCCAGGAGTTTTGTTCCTGTGCCATCTGCATTATTCTCTGCTGTGGTATGCGTTCTTTAACTTTTACACCCCTGCAAACTGTCTGCATAGAAGTCCACATTATAACCAAGGTGGTAGACCAGTAGTTTTCAACCTTACCTGTTGAGTAGTTTCTGAAAAAATATGAATGTCATGGACCATTCTTCAGTTTAGTATCTACAGAAGAAAATTTATAGAAAGAGCAATCACAGTGCAAGTGGAAAAGTTGTATGAGCACATTTGCAGGAACAAGTCCGAGGAAGTCACTATAAAATTTTGAAGAGTGAAAGTTGTTTGCAAATTGGTCACTGAGCGATAAATAATCAGCAGGGAGAAAGCTCCCTATTGAAGGAAACAGCACAGAAGCAGAGGTTAGAAGATTAACATTTCATTCAGGTGGATTATTAATAAATGGGACATTTTTGCATTATAGACTGGATGGGAAGGGAGTGATAACCAGGCCTTAATTAGCTTAGGTCAAAATGTTGACAGAGATGAAATGAAGTCTTTTGTCTATAAGATTAGAGGGTGATTGCCCTATGATACTTTAAATGAACTTTCAGTTTCTAAAAAAAAAATATCAACAATTTATAAAGCCTGACCCTTAATACTCCCTAGAAACTTAAAAAACAAATTATGACGATTTAGTTCTCATAGAACCCTCAAAACTTAGTTTGATTAAATTTATTTTTAAAGATGTCCTTTAGTTGACCAACTGATAAAAGACCCTTTAAGCAGCTCCTTATTTCATTTAAACAATTTCTCCTTTCTCATAGATTTCTTTCTTTCTAGCACAAACTTTTCCAGTCAACTCATTTTGTCTTCCCTATTATGGTCCTTAATTAAGGTATGTTTAATGGGAACTGGTATCTGGATGCTGGGATGTTGATGTTGGGGACACTCATTTTTACTGGAATATGAATGGCTGACTGAGAGAGGGAAAAAATTATATATATTCATACACATATAATCATGAGTTCATAATGAACATTCTAATTTTAATCTAAGACCAGAGTCTTTTTTAATTTCCACCCTCCCATGTTTCATTTTTCTTCTCATACTGTGAGAATTACAAAAGAAAGAAACAACCCCCATGTTTTCACTCATTTACTCAATCTAGTAATTAAAAATAAAATTAGTAGAGCCAGAGTGATAGTTACAATGGGTAAGGCATTTGCCTTGCACTCAACTAACCCAGGTTTGATCCCTGGTGCCCCAAATGATCCTCTGAGCTTGCCAGCAGTGATCTCTGAGGTCAGAGCCAGAGCCAGGAGTAAGCCTGATCACTGCTGGGTGTGGTATAAAACCCAAAAATATGTAAATAAACAAAATTGGTTTCACCATTACTAAGCTCCTACTATTATAAATAGTGCACTGATAAAAATATCAGTTATTATTCCTTCTCTTCTTATCTTCAAGCAGAGATACCTAGAACAGTGCTCAAAGATTAAGTCTATTAATTTTTTCTACTTTTTTTGTGATGTTAGGTCAACTTTTGGTTACACATTTAGTTTTACTTGTTTTTATTTAATTTTGAAACATTCTCAAATAATTTAAATTAGAATGCCTAATGACAGCAGCAGAAAAAGCTACAGCAAATAATAGTTAAGATTTAGATTCAAAATATGCATTTTGGAACCCTATTATAGACAAGACTGTTCCTTAGTAACCAGAAATGTTTTACTGTTAAGATGATGAGACTGAAATTCAGGCTTTCATATTGCAGATACATGGAAGACACCCTGATAAAATATTTTACATATATCATTTTCAATCAGGTAACAAAAATACTAATATTAATATCTTCAGAAAAATTGACATAAAAATAAATATATGAAGGAAGGAGGGGTGGAAGAGACAGAGAATGAGCAAGTTAGAAGTGACATAAAGACAGCAGTTAAGGATTTGGGGTACTTTGCTGGTGTTGGAAGTCTGGTAACTTTCTACACCAGAAAAGATAGACAGCATTGGATAGCATATTACCTAAATAAGAATAAAATAATTAAAAATTGAAGAAAAAAATAGTTGTTAGGAAAACAAATGTTGTTGAAACAATGAAATAATTATAGGCAAAAATGAAACTTCTACTTATTCATTATACCAGATGTGAAATTAATCCAGAATTGATGGTAATACTAAATTTAAAACTATAAAACCTGTAGAAGAACATAGGTTAAAATCTTGACAATTTCAGAAAGACAAATATTTACTGTATATAATCTCAAAAAATTGACTCATAAAAGAAAACAATTATATTAAGAAAACTTAAAATACTTATAGTTAGGTAATGAGATGCTTTCCCCCACTTCACCCCCAGTTTCTTACTTTTTTGATATCACTTTGGCTATTTGGGTCTCATGACTCCATACAAACTTCCTGGAAGCAACCAGATGCCATTGGGCTACACTGGCACATGATAGGGTCAAATGGAAATATTACTGGTGCCTGCTTGAGCAAATCGTTGAATAATGGGATGTCAAGTGATCAAGTGATAAGCCCTAGAAGAATGTTATCTGAATTTGGATAGGAATCGCACTGAATATGTATAGTAACTTAAGAAGGATGGTCATTTTAACAGTATCAATTCTTCTAATTCAATAACTTGAATTAGTTTTCCATCTCCTAAGGTCTTCTATTTCTTGCTTAAATGTATTAGAGTTTTCATGATGTAGATCTTCCACTTCTTTTGTTAAATTGATTCCTAGTTACTTGATGAAATACCATCTCACACCATTGAGAATGGTACATTTGCAAAATAATTGAAACAATCTATGCTGGCAGGGATATGGTGATAAAAAAAACTCTAATCCATGGAACTGTTGTCTGGTTAAACCTTATGGAAAACAGTATGGAGTTTTCTCAGAAAAACTTGAAATTGAGATCTCATACAACCCAACAATTCCACTTCCAGGATAGAAAAACATTTGTACAAAAACATATGCACATCATTACTCGTGGCAGCACTCAGTACAACAGCTAACATTTGGAAACGACCCTGATGTCCAACGAAATATTAGTGGATCATGAAGATGTGCTTTATATACTCAAAGAAATACTATGCAACTGTAAGGAATGATACATTTCTGCAATTCGCTGCAACACAGATGGAACTGGAAGATACCATGTTAAATGCAGTAAGCATAAAGAAGGATAAACACAGGATGATATAACTTGTATGTGGTATTTACAATAATTGAGAGGAAATGCAATGGTTTAAAGGGTGGATGCCTGTATCACCCTGTTCTCAAAATATAGGGAGAAAGACAGAAAATGGGTAGGGGATAAGAAGACACAAATGAAAAGCAAGAGTCAAATTGCATTAGTGGTTTTAAGGATTGATAGAGCTAAATATCCAAATCACAGAGTCATAGCATTGAAATCATGAGATTCAAAATTTAATAAACAACTAATGTAAAAAGGTGCCTGTCCAAGGGGCTGAAGAGAAAGTACAATGGGTAGAGCACTTGCCTTGCATACAGTTGACCTTGGTTAGATCCCAAACATCCCATATGATCTTCTCTGCACAACTAGGAATCATCTCTAATTGCCAGAGTCAGGAATAAATCCTGAGCATTGCAAAAGTGGCCTTAAAACAAAACAAAACAAAAAAAGGTGCCAATCAAAATGACAGGCTTGGGGTGGGGGGCAGGAGAAGCAACCGAAGAACACTGGTGGAGGGAAGCTGATATTGATGGCAAGATTGGTGTGGAACACTGAATATCTAATACCAATTATGAACAACTTTGAATATTCATTATGCTTTAATAAAATAAAATTTGAGAAAAAATAAATTAAAATGACAAAACATCTAACCCAATCAAAGAATGGGAAGAAGGAATGAACAAAACATTCTCAAAGAAAAAAAATTCAAGTGTCCAAAGGCACAAAAAATGCTCACTTTCTAATTATCTGGCATATGCAAATCAAAACAACTATGAGATTATCATCTCATACTACAGAAACTAGCACACATCAAAAAGAACAAGATAACCAGTGCCGTGATGTGGGGAGAAAGGGACTCTCTTACATTATTGGTGGGAATGCCGGATGGTCCAACTTTTTTGGAAAACAATATGGGTATTCCTCGGAGTGGAGTTTTGGGCCCTGCCCTTTCCTCCTCCTCAATGCCAGTTGCCCTGGAAGAGAGAGACCCACCCATGCCAGACTCACAGGTTTCTTGGCACGTGGCCGCAAAGTGGCCACGCAATATTTTATAGGATACTATATTTAGCATAAGGTTCTTCCCAAGTTCTTTCACATTTATACATAGTAAACAGTTCTAGACATGTTTTGACTGATACCAGTAAGCCTAGCAAGAAGCCAGAGCAAACTACACATATTGCAGTTAGTCATTCTCAACATCCAGACTCCATAGTTCCTCAGAGCTCCATCCAAGAGAAAACCTGATCTTCCCCCTTTAAGTTTCATCAGTAAAGTGCTCAGGTTGAGAGCCTTCTACTGAGACTATACCACCTACACGGTAAAGCCTGGCAAGCTACCCATGTTTTATTTACTTTTTATGCCAAAGACTAGTAATTATTATGGACCTCAGTTCCATAACCTGAAGAATGGTTTTGGGCTCCTCCTGTTCCTGGAGCAAGTAGATGCCCTTGGGTTGCACTTGCTTGTGACAGGACTAATGGAGAAGTTACTAGTGCCCACTTGAGCAAATCAATGAACAATGGGAAGACAGTGATAAAGTGATGGGTATTCCTCAAAAGAAACTAGAAATTGAGCTTCCATAAAACCCTACAATACCACTTCTGGGAATATTCCATAGAGACCCAAACACATGCAGCAGAAATGCTATCTGCACTTCTATGTTTATTGTAGCAATATTTATAATAGCCAGAATCTGTAAACAACCCAAATACCCAAGAACAGATGAATGGATAAAGTATGTGTGGTAAAGGGACAAACATGATAACCTTACAGTACCTGTATTGCAAACCATAATGCCCAAAAAGGAATGAGACAGAGACAGAGAGACAGAGACAGAGGAGAAAAGTGCATGCCATAGAGGCAGGCTGGGATTTGTCAAGGAGGGAAACTGGGGACATTGGTGGTGGCAAATGTACATTGGTGAAGAGATGGATGTTGGAACATTGTATGACAGAAACCCAATTATGAAACACTTTGTAATTGTACCTGGTGATTCAATTTAAAAAGAATAAAAGAGAATTATTATAAACAGATCATAAGATCTGTTTTAAAAAAGAAAGATTAGGTAAAACATTATAAATTTCTGCTGCTCAGAAAAAATAGAGACAACAAAATTGAAAAATAAATTTTGAAACCACAGAACTGGCAAAGGACTAAAAAGTGCCTTAAAATTCACATTCATCAGAAAATAATCAAGTACTAAAATGCAGAAAAGCAGATCTGATACATAGTACTGGGGTTAGCATACATGCCTTATATGTGTCAGAGTAGTCTAGTTGGCCAAGTTTGCTGGCCATGCCTCTGGACCCTTGAGGACTGCTTGGAAGCGCACCCTCCCCCAAAAATTAGCACAAGGTTTCAAGAGACACTTCATCAAAGCAGTCTTGTGTTTGAAATGTTTACAAAATTATGCATACAAAATTCATAACATCAGACTCTCATTCTCAGCAAATCAAAGGCAAGTCTAAAGCCCAAGTGGTGGTACAGAAGATGCCTTGCATGCAGCCTACCCTAATTTAATCTCTGTCACCACATACAGGTTTCTGAGCAGAGCCAGGAGTGGTTCCTGCACACAACCAGGTGTGGCCCAAACAAGCCAACCAAAACTAATATATTTTCCTTGATCAATGGCTTCTGTAAAATCAGCAGGCCAAAGATCGTTGGGGACCTTCAGTTGACCCATTGAATTGTATGAGTATTTTATATTGAAAACCAAAAATTAACCCTGATTGGTAGTGAGTGAGATTTCTAGGGACGAGAAGGGAAGAAGCTCAATGAAATCAGGAGAGAGAGAGAGAGAGAGAGAGAGAGAGAGAGAGAGGAGAGAAAGATTGAAATGGGAAAAAGAATGACTCTTTTTGTCCCAAAAGTCCACAACCTTTTCAGTGGCTTCATAAGGAAGCCTGTGCACAGCCACCGATTTGATGGAGTTCTCGCCAATGATGAATGGACTACACTGGTTCATCCTTGAATAGAAGTATAGCAAGATTCTTAAGATACAACATAAATTCTTCACTGCAATTTTCTAGCAAATTAAACCTTTTTTTTCCCAAAAAAGAAATTTCAATACTTCACCAGAAATAGAAACTACTCTTTGTTTCCTCATTCAGCTCCTAGACAGATTAAACTTTTGGAAAGACTAACTGCAAAATAAATCATCTTTTGCTGATACAAATCAAATGGTCTATACCAGAAAGCACCGTTTTGTGTCCAATAAATTGCTTTCTGATGGCAACTGCAACTCAGCCCCAATTTGGCTGTCAAAGTCAAACATTAAGGTGAAGTTTGGTTCTTTTATAATTTTGCCATTGGAGACCCTGATATTTTTGTAAGCTGCCTTGAGCTATCTTCCTGGGGACCTTTTTGTTTATACGATCCTTTGAATACCCAAGGGATACTAACAAGAAACAATCAGGGGAGTTACAGTGCTACTGTATTATTATCTAAATAAGGCCTCTTAAATATTTTCCACTAATGACCCCTTTCATCCAAGAAAGGAGGTACAGGTTAGCAATGCCAGAAATAACTAATTCATTATGTGGCAGTTTGAGAATTAATGAGGTTCAGAAACCTTTTATTGTTGCCAATTTTTGTGATGCCCCCATTTTCATTTCTGTGACTCCAAGAGGTTTAATAAGTCAGGAACTAAACTACTATCCAATGTGTTAATAGAGGTCCCCTCCCTGTAAGGTGTCTATGAACATGTAATGTGTTTTTATGTAATATGTTTTTATTTTTTGGGGGGAGGATGTTGGGCCACATTCAGGGACTACTTTGAACTTTGGGCTAGGGCTCACTCCCTGAAGTCCAAGGGGAATATTCGGTGTTGGGGATTGAACACAGGGCTCCTCCATGCAATGCATGCACTCTTCTGAGCCATCTCTCAGTCTTGGGAATATGTAAATTTGAGTCAAAGGGCAGTTGTCCATTTTCCCTTTTTCATATAAATCTAAGAACTAGTCATCTTAGTTCCATTTGCAGGCTTAGAGAATCATGACTCTGGCAACCCCTTTTGAATATAGAAGGATGGAGGTGAAGTAAAGACCAAGGAAGAAAAGAGAGGACATAGAAGACCAGCTAGAGTTACCTCAAGGAAACATAACTACTTCGGTCTGCTCCTAGATGAACATAGCAGTAATATGGATGTGAGTTTCTGCTTGTTGGAAACCAAGCCCAGTGTCTGATAGGCGCAGGAAAGGAATATAAGATGATCAGCTCATCTTCCCGCTGGAGAAAGGCAACAAAGGGATATCACGTAGGTGACTTGTCATGAACTTAGGGTCAGAACAGCCCTTTCCTCTTCTAAAGTGATATGTTCATTATATTAAAACATCTTGTTTCTTGGGTTCATAGTGATAGTAGAGCAGGAAGGGCATTTGCCATTCACACAGCTGACCTGATTCGAACCCCAGCGTCCTATATGATCCGCTGAGACTTGCCAGGAGGAATTCCTCAGTGCAGAGCTAGGAGTAATCTCTGCGCATCGCTGGTGTGATCTAAAAAGGCCAAAATAGCACTCCATCCCCTAAAAAAAAGTCTTTTTACATCTTGTCAGTTTAAATAATGCTCTCTGGAAAGATTTTCAGAAAAAAAAATCAAAGATATAATTTATCTTCACAACTGCAGAAATTTTTTTTTCAGTCTCACACAGCATAGCTCTCTGCAGCAAAATAGAGGACAAAAGTACCGATTATATAACTGGTACTAGCTTTTGGTAACTACCTGTGAAATGTCTGTGAGTGAATCCATATGAAATTGGAGTGACATTAGAAAATTATCCTGAATGGTACTCAATGCTCAAACACTGAAAAAATATGACATTTTTCATTGGGAAATTTCTGAGTGTGTGCTCATGGGTGACTAACTTTGCAAAGAATGCTGACATTAATGAGCATGTTTAGAGTTTCAGAAGATAAACACGGAGCAAAAGCATCCATTTAAACTGTAGAATGAATAAAAGCTTCATTTGAGAAAATTTCTAATTATCATATGTCTCATATATTATATACATCTCAAATTATATATCAGAGAAGAAAGACTTTACACAAGTTCAACAGGAAAAGTTTTGATGAAACATGGTTTGGTTGTAAAGTTGGGCTTGGTAAGTGTAAAGTCTGTTTGTATCTGCTGAAGTCCTATCTACAGTATACAAAGCAAGCATGACATTGCATGTATATAATTAGGTAGGCTTTCCCAAAGATTATCTTTTGATTGTATTTACAGACTTTTAATCTATTTTCAACCTTTTTATACCCACCAACATTCATCATCCATAAATCAGTGTTCTTTTTTTTGTACCAATGGTCCAGCCATTCTTTTTAAGGAAAAATCAGCTAATATGGTTGGCATTGTGTTTGATCAACAAATGAGCATTATAGAGGAAGCAGAGAAGCATTAAGATGCATTAAATGACCACCACACCTGAACGAACTACTGAAAGAACAAGGTTCATTTGCAAAAAACAAGTTTGCAAAAAACTAAAGCCAAAGAGAAATTTGTCATCCAATAAAGAAAGGTCTAGCAGAGGCACATGATAAAATGTTTTTCATGTTGACAAATTAAAGAAAAATTGACTGTAGCTACAAGCCTAACATTTATAATCATCTCCCTATTTGTCCAAACTAAAACTCACTTTCTGAGCAGTTCAATGACTTTTAATAATATGTGCATATGACTAGATGTGCATATATTCATATGGTGTAAAATGTGTGTATATTAAATAGATGTTCTGAGCATACTGCTCAAGAATTAAAACATGAAATCTAGGTCCTGTTTTGAATCCAACAAACAGCAAGTAAGTCCTGAATATGGTCTTTGACTATTGTAATAAACAATGAAGATTTTCTTGTCCAGTGGCTGGGGAATAGTGGTCAGGTGTAGAATCTCATTACACAAAACAACTCATTCCATTTTTAAGCTTAAAAAATTTTATGTGTCCTCATTTATTGATTTGCACAGTAGAAATAATCTAAACAGAAAATTAGTTCCCAGGTGAATATGTCTGCTTCAAAGATAAAGTACTTTGGGCGGAGGCATTATTGTCATTTTTTAAATGGTCATAGTCTATTATATAAATTCATCTTAAGAATTTAAATGACACCAATGTGAAACACTGTCACTTCTCTATATGATGTATACATTAATTATAATTTTAACATAATATTGCTACTCTAATTTACAAACATATGTTTTGCTACTTTAAGGACATTTTATTTTTTATTTTATTTATTTCTTAGCCTCAGAAAATCTTCCCTAGGATATAAATTTTAGGGTTTTTTTAATACCACCATGAGATATACAATTACAAAGATGTTCATGATTGGGTTTCAGTTATACTGTGTTCAAGCACCCATCCCTCCAACAGTGCCCTATTCCCACCACCAATGTCCCCAAATTCTCTCCCCCTCTCCCAGACTGCCTCTATAGCAGACATTTTTCCTTCTCTCTGTCTCTGTTTCTGTCTCTGTCTGTCTGTCTCTCTCTCTCATTTAAAAAAATGAATTTGTGTAGGTGCTTTTTAAATAATACGTGGATTTTCCCAGGATGTTCTTCTTAGTGATTTTTCTTTTTTTCAGGGAAGGGTTGAACACAGCTGATGATGCTCTGGATTATTCCTGCCTTGGTGCTCAGGAGACATGTGGTGCCAGCAGTGAACCCAAGTTGGCTTCATGAATGGCAAGTGCCTTTTCTCTTGTACTATCTCTCTGTCCTTCAATGTGATCTTGAAAAGGGAAATTAGCTCTCAGTCTGATATAATGTTTAATAAAAGGTAAGAGTTTGGTAAGAGGTGGAAACTAGGAAGTTCTATTACTACAATGCCTTCATTGTATGAAGATTACAGGTGATACAAAGCGACTTATTTACTCATGGTTGGATGATAGATAACTAGACAGAAACAGAATCCTCTCAAAGCTCTTTATTTCATTTACAAGAAACAAAGACTCAAAAATATAAAATTTCTTGATAGTGCTTAACCTAAGCTGGAGTTCTGATTTCTTCTTCATATATGGCATGCATGGTGTTGGGAGAGGCATTATGTTAATGCTAAGAATTAAAGACACAGGAACTTCTTTTGTAACTTGCATCTTATATCAAAGGGTAACATAATTTCTTTTTAATTAGTAAGACATTTATAGTCTTATGATTTACTACTAATTTTAAATCCAGATAAAGAGACATTTTTGAAAATTTATAATGGAATTTTAGAGTTTTAACATACTAACCATTATGGGTCTCTGCTGTAAAATCATCAATTTGAAGAACATGGTGCATATATATAAACTGTTATCAATATTAGCCTTAAATCCTCATACAATTTAACAAGTTAAGCAATAAAACAGTCACTGTTTATTAGGAATAAATCTTTTGATATAATGATAAAAACAGATCAAAAAAGAAGCACTTTGCATCTTTACATTTTTTAAATTATTGTATCTTTGTTATTTAAAGAGATAATTACATTTTACATGACATCAATATGCACAAATTAAATTTATCTGATGATCAAAGTCTTCTAAAGTATTTCTATATTAATAATAATTTAGTGAGTATAAACCAGGAGGATCATTAATGCAAACTAAGCTTCTTCTACTATTGATTTGAGCTTTCATTTTCATTTCAACTGTGAATGGTTGCACTTGCAATTTTTATAATGCTAGTTTAAGAATGAATAAATTCTGCATATATAAAGTCATGCTCATGTTTAATTTTAGAAGGTCACTCAGTATTTGTTTAGTAATAATCATTCACCAACAAATTACCAATTCTTATAGTGTACCTTATGGATATCAGGTGAGGTGTAAAGCCATAGAAATAGATAAAACATGTATTATCCTTCAAGAGTATTATAAACAAACATACACATGTAGGTGTTTTGATGTCCTATAAATAAAATAATTAAAGTGGGACATTTGTCATGTGGGATTTTCAGACTGAATAAAAGTATTACTCAAGTGTTTGCTTAAAACATTGGCCAGGGTGGAACGACAGTCAAGCGGGTAAGGCATTTGCCTTGCATGCGGCTGACCTAGGACCTATACCTGGCATTCCATATGATCCCCTGAGCACCACCAGGAAAAATGGAATAATTCCTGAGTGCAGAGCCAGGAATAACCCCTGAGTATCGCCAGGTGTGACTCCAAAAGCAAATATATATATTTATATATTTTATATCACTAGATCACTAGACATCCTGTTGTTCATTGATTTCCTCGAGTGGGCATTTGACCCTATTACGTGCCAGTGTAGCCCAATAGCATCTGGTTGTTTCAGGAACACAAAGAGCCTCAAACCGTTCGTTCATGGTCTTGGCGAAGAAGTCTGACCATCTTGTAGGTGGGCGGCCACGTGGTCTTTTGACATCCCGTGGGATCCAGTCAGTAACAGCTCTAGTCCAGCGGTCATCTCCAAATCACATTACATGTCCAGCCCATCTGATTTTCGATGTCTTGGCAAATGAGACAGCATCCCTGACTCTGGAACAGCAATGGAGGTCAGAACTCTGGATTCCTTCTCTCACTTGAGTGAGGGTGATATTCCAAGCATAGTTCTTTCGATTCCCCTTTGGGAGACCCGAATAACATTCTCATCCTGCTTTTCGTAGGGCCCAGGTCTCTGAGGGCATATGTAATGCAGGGAGAACAGTGGAGTCAAAGAGATATGCCCGGGCCGGAGGTTCTTTGTCTTTTTCGCTATTTCTTCGATGCTTTAGAAGCAATCCATGCCGCTCTCTTCCTCCTGCATAGCTCAGGTTTTAGGTCATTCATCATGTTGACTTCTTGACCTAGGTACACATAACTGCTGCATTCAGAGTTGTTTGTTCCATTGAGAGTAAATGGGGCCTCTGGAACAAGTTCATTTTTTCATAAACATAGTTTTCTTCAGAATCAGCTGTAGACCTATCTTTCCACATTCTCGGTCAAAGTCAGCCAGCATTTGTGCCACTTGGCTAATGTTTGGTGTTATTAGAAAGATGTCATCAGCGAAGCAGAGGTGGTGTAGTTGCCGATCATCTATCTTCACTCCCTATCCTTCCCATTCTAATTGTCACATGATGTTCTAGAAGAGAATAGTTTTGAAGAGTTTTGGTGAAATGGTATCACCCTGTCCAACCCCTCTTTTGACATCAATGATCAGTTCCTTGTAGAATGGTGAGATCCTGGTGGTGAATCTGTAATAGAGCTCACGAAGGATCTTGATGTATTGGGTTTGAACACCCTGTTTGGCTAGGGCTTCGATAACCACTTCGGTCTCCACAGAATCAAAGGCTTTCTTTAAATCAATGAACATGAGACAGAGTGGCGTCTTGAACTCCCTACAAACCTCAATGAGCTTGGTTACCATGTGGATATGGGCGATTGTGCTGAATCCTTTTTGGAAGCCAGCTTGCTTTCATGGTTGTCCTTCATCTAATGTTCTGCCAATCCTGTTCAGGATGACTCAAGTGAACAGCTTGTAGATAACGAACAACAGGCAGATGGAGCAGCAGTTGCCAATGTCGTGAATGTCTCCCTTCTTGAGCAGTAGAACTGTTCTGTTGGTTTTTTACTGTAGGGCACCTTGCATTCAGACAGGTAGAGTGTGAAGAGTCGAGCCAGTGTATTGATGAGTACTGACAGTAGATTCTTCAGGTGTTCAGGTCTGACTTTATCTGGGCCTGGTGCTATTCCTTTCTTTACCGCAATGGCATGTCGGATTTCAGAAGGGAGAACGGTGGGAACGACATATCCATCCTGCGGAATTTGGTATGTGGGCAGGTGGGCGTGGCTATCAAAGAGATCTGAGTAGAAGTCATAGATGATCTTTTTCATTGCCTTTCTGGAAGATGTGATAAATCCATAAGGGCGTTGGAGGGCAGTCATCTTGGTCTTATAGTTGGCAAAGGACAGGCGGGCGTTGTGAATGCTTTGCCTGACTTCTGCTGCATTTTCCAGTATTTCTGCTCTTCTCTCTTTGAGGTCTTCCTTTATCACTTCTCTGCACTGCTTTCCGAGCTTGGAAGTTAGCATTTGGTCTCCTGAGGCTCATGCCTTGCCAGGTTGGCAAATGAGCTCGAGAGTTTTTGAATACAGGCGTCCTTTTGTGGTTTTTTTCTCTCTCGGCATTCTTCGCACAATCATGGAGGTTCTGAACCAGTCAGTTGTATTCTTCATCGATGTCATCAATGATGGTATCTTCCCATATTGCTGCAATGGTGCCAAAGAGTTCCCAGTTGGTGGTCGTTCTGGGAGTTCTCTTCTTAAACTTTGCAGCCTTTACTCCCCGTTGCATGAAATAGAATTTTGCATGAAAGAGACTGTGGTCCGATACTGTTTGGAATTTTGGGATGACAGCAACATTGGTCAGGCAAAACCTTCGATTGAAGACGATGTGGTCAATTTTATTGTGGAACTGTCCACCAGGAGATTCCCATTTCCAACGTTTCGCTTCAGCCTTCTGGAACTTTGAGTTCCCATGAATGGTCTTGGTGGACATGATGAACTCAGATAGTCTCTCACCTTGTTCGTTCCATTCTAGGCGATGGGTCCCAATGTGGAGTTCTTCAGCCTATCTTCGCGGTCCTATCTTGGCATTAAAATCACCAACTATGATCTTGTAGAAGGTGTGATCTTTTTTATAGAGTTCCATGGAGAATTTCTCAATTTCATCTTCATTGTATTTGGATGTTGGTGGGTAGACAACAAAGATAGAAATTGCTGGCAGTGGACCACATCTCTTCAAGTGTAATCGTCCCTTATGGTTTGTTAGGCATTCAAATGAATCAATGTTCATGGCCATGTTCATGATACAGATACCCAAGCAGAGCAGATACCAGCTCTCCCCGTTGCACTGCGGCCGCACAGTGGCCACGCAATTTACCTCCACACCCCTCTCAGAGAACCCTACAATCTACTGAGAATTTACCATTCTCACGGCAGAGACTGGCAAGCTGTCCGATGTGTATTTAATATGCCAAAACCAGTAATAAAAATATGTATCTTCCTGACCCTGAAAGAGCCCATAATACAGCAGCACTAAGAAGGATGAACAAGGAGTACCTGATAAAATTTCAGGGCCAAACTAGGCTGCCAAAGCGAAGAAGGACTAAAATAACTGTCTGTACTTTCAATGCACATACGCTGGCATTGGAAGCATATATTGAGGACCTGATGGTGCAAGCGCAAAAGATCAAGTATTACATCATTGGTCTGACTGATACGAGGAGGCGTCAATCGCATCATGCTGTTTTTGGCACGGAGAAGAACTCTTTCTAGGAACATGGATGAAAGAGGCATCAGTGGAGTCATTGTCCTTGTCAACATGAATGTGGCCGTATTTTATATACATATATAAAATATTTTACATATTTTATATAAATATATGTTTATATATTTGTATATAAATATATATTTTAAGATATATATCTTAAAACACTGGCAATATAATCTTCATATCTTCATACCCAGAATCTAATAAATATTTTTGACCCTCCACCTTCCCTCATTTCTCTGATCACATGAGTATTTAAGTATATTATCTAATCAGTGCCTCACATATGTAGAGGATTTGAGAGGTACTTGATTATGAGTTATCTTAACTTACTTTAATAGGTTCTCTCAGTTCATGTCATCAGTTTGTAGAGCATTTCATGATTTTAAAAAGTGCTTTTCAGGTTGATGTTCATCCGTTAAAGAAAGTGATAAAATTAGCTGAACTACATTGAATGTCCTCTTCTTATTTGTCAATCTACTTGTTCCTTCAAACTACCTGCTGGCCCTTCCTCTCACATATACAGAGAGAATCCAAGGAGAACAAATAGGCAATATTATTTTTTTTCTAGGTTCTGAAGCAATTTTTTTCAGGCACTCAAATGACATGTCCAGCTTCCTAGGCATAACAAACAAAGTAAAAGTTGCTTTTCTAAATCTACCACTCGTACTAGTCACCCTCTCTGCCCCAGACTCATTATACGCATTCTGAGAAGTTGAAGGAGATGGGAATAGGAACAAAAGGAGATGAGAATTATATGGATGATCTTATCTGGGCTACTCAAAACTGAAAACAAAAGAAGGATTCACTTTCAGTCTTGAGGATGGCTTTGAAAATATGGCTGCCTCTCTGATCTTTTCTATTTAGAAACCACGTAGAACAGTTGTTTTAGGAAAACACAAAAGCAAGAAGGCAGAGACAGTGGAAGTGGAAGCAGTAAAAGATTGTGCCTTGTGTGCAAGTTAGAATTCAAGCTTTATATGGCTATAGAGTAGCAGTAGGCAGTGTTAGCTGGAAAGTTGTTTGTTGTCAAGGAAAATTATACCCAATTATAAATTTAAATATGCACCAAAGGATAAAAGCTTGCCCATTGGTTGATAGGCCAATAAAATTGAAGGTGCAGAAAAAAGGCCACTCATGACGATCAGTTTTCATCTCTAATTAGTTACTGAGGAGGCCTTAATAAAGGTCATAAAAATATCCACATGCCTCATAAAAGAGCCAGATATGGACTTAATTTGTATTATGAAAAGCAATCAGCAGTGCTAGAAGTTGGGCATCAACAGAGCTCAGAAAAATTTTGAAATTTTTGGCCTTCCCTTTTCTCTGGAAGTTCTTACCTGTAGTCATGTGTACTCATACAAGGATGTCATGTAACCTAGAGCAAGATGCTTTGCATTGAGCAGTGCCTTCAATCAAATGCCTAATTTCAACAGGAATATTTTTAGTTTACTCTGAATTTACTGAAATGGGAGCGTATGACTTTCTTACCCCAAGCACATAGAGTTCAAGGCAAGTATGTCAGATGCAAAATAAAACAAAAGCCTTGTTGTGCATACCTCTGATTTTATTAAACATAAAATTTATGCTTTTTACATGTTTGAGGAATATTCAATGCCTCAGTTTTTTAACCATATGGAAATTCACTGTTTGGAAGGGAAAAATAGGAGATTCAATTAGTCATTTTTTAGAACTGAGCATTAAATACAGGCAAAAAGATGCACATGACAAGCTTTTAATGTATGTACTGTAATCCACAATCTGAAAGGGAAGGAAAAGAGAAAGAGAGAGAGAGAGAGAGAGAGAGAAAGGGAAAAGAAATAAAGAACCTACCATGGAGGCAGGCTAGGGGAGAGGGGGAGGGAATCGGGGACGTTGGTGGTGGGAAATGGGCACTGGTGGAGGGATGGGTGCTGGAACACTGTGTAACGAAACCCAAATATGAACATCTTTGTAATTGTATATCTCACAGTGGTATAATAAAATACTTAAAAATTATAATAATAAAATACTTACATAATAAAATAATAAATAACTTATGTAATAAATAATAAATATAATAAATAAATTTTATAATAAACTATAATAAAATACTTTAAAAACACAAGATAAAATAATCATGTTTAACTAGGAAAGAATGTACAGCAGGATAATCAAGTAAAATATTTCTTGTTGTAGGCATCCACTCTAAACCCTCTCACCAGTTCACTGAATTCTCAAAGGTATCCCAAACACCTATTCATCCAACTCACCCATTGCCCCTTCTCCTTTGTAACCTATTTATTTACACTAGGAATTATGTATGACCACCATGGAAAGAGAAACAAATGGAAGGCAAAACACTTCCAAATTTGAAAGCTATCTGCACAGTCAGTATTTCTGCAAGAAGTTAAGAAAATGGCTCCAGTTCAGAAAAGAATGAGAAGGAAGTCTATAGAGGAAGGTCAAGAGACATCGTTAAAGACAAGGAAGTGGGGCACTCTGAGAGTTCCAGTGAGCTGCTTATGGAAGTTGGCCCACTGCCAAGCTGCCCCGAGAGCCAGCAGATGGAGAAAGATTTCCTGTTTTCACAGATTTCTCTCTTTCTGGAATGTCATCATGAACTGGCAGCATCGGGATCTTCTGGAACCTAAGAAGTTTAAAAGTAAACATTCTTAGTTCCAGCACCAGGTCAACTTAAACTCAGGTTTGAAGTCTATCAAACCAGATGTTAGTGCTTTCATCAGCAGGCGAGGAGGTGCTAGCTGAAAGTATTGGACAAGAGTTAGATATCAGGCTTCATTTCAGAACAGGTTTTTTTCTAGAACTTCAAGGAATTTTCATTGTCTTGCCATTATATCAAGGATCACCTCAAGTGTAAATAACCATGCTACAAGGACCACCTGGTTGAAAGTTGTCATTGATGACAAGACATGTAAAAATGCATGGTAAGAAACAGTGGCAGAAAGGAAGTAACAAATGTTAAAGTTGATTGACTATTAACAAGAAAAACTATTAGTTTACAACTATAGATTGCAATTCATTATATAACTATATAACTCTTTACTATATAACAATTCACTTCACTATATAACTATATAGTAATTCACTATATAACTATATAACACTCTTCACTATATAATTATTATAGTGAAGAGAAAAGTGAAAAAATCTAAGAATAGACAGTGCCCTAGAAGCAAGATCCTATGCTTAGGAAAGAGCCTGATCATATATGTTAACTCTAGAATCAAGTCCAAAATAATGGGATGTTGACTACTTCAGCTGTGTTCTCTAAGACCTGCACAGTTATAGTTCCTGTTGTGAGGCAGGTATCTGAATGGGAGGCCTGTGGTCTGGTTGTGGGAATTAGGAAGAGTCATTCAGGCAAGGACACAACCAGAGAAGGAACACAATTCCTAGCTATGGGAATATTGGAGATCTGATGTCACAGAGGTCGAGAAGAGTGAAGACAGCCATCCAGACGCATCAGGGAGTAATTATTTACAAATTCTCAGCCTTCTCAATCCCTCTCACCTAGGCACAGTAAAATGAAAGCATGTGAGCAACATTTTCCCCTTTTTGGGGTCACACCCAGCAATACTCAGGGGTTACTCCTGGCTCTGCGTTCAGGAATTCCTCCTGGCGATGCTCAGGGGACCATATGGGATGCCAGGGATCGAACTCAGGTCGGTTCTGTGCAAAGCAAATGCCCTACCTGCTGGACTATCACTCCGGCCCCGTGAGTAACATTTTTATCACGCCTGTGCAAAAACATATACTAATCAACTGGGATAACAGACCTAATTTCATTGAGTGGGATTAAGGACTGTGCCTTAGTTTTGGGGGAGGGGTTGTTACAATAAATTGTCATAGTCTGGATGATTTACACATACAGAAACTTATTTATCACAATTTTGGGAGCAGTAAGTCTAGGATGAGGAAACAACATGCTTGAATTCCAGTGATAGTTCTTTTCCTAGTTTTCAGACTGCCAACATCCCATTGCATCTCTATATGGTAAGAGGGTTAGCAAGCACTCAGATTTCTTTCATTTTTTTTTGGTGGGGTTACATCTGGCAATGCTTAGGGCTGACTTCTGGCTCTGTACTCAGAATTCACTACTGGCCGTGCTCAGGGACCATATGGGACGCTGGGGATGGAACTTGGGTCTGCCACATGCAAAGCAAAATGGCCTACCTGCTATACCCCAGTCATTAAAGGCACAAATCCCAGGTGAAAGGACTCCATCCTCATGAATTAATTGCCTCCCCAAAGCCATTTCCAAGTACTATCACAGTGAGGATTTGATTTCAACATGCACGTTGGGGGTGGGAGTAGGGTACCACTCTTCCACTTAATTTCAGGAAGAAACGTTTTGGAATATAGGTCTTTTAAAGTTGGAATCCGGCCCACTTCCAGCTTGCTTTTGGGGACCCGACAGATGCAATTGGTGCCGAAGTTGGTGTCACGGGTTTGGATGCAGCGCAGGCAGCACAGGCTGATCCAGAGACAGACATGAGGCAGAGCTGCTACTGACTCTCACTGTGCCCAGCCACTCATGAGGTGCTCGGGAGGGATGGCAGGTTCTAGCCCTGGCCCACCACCCCAGCAGAGCCTCACAACAAGCCAGACGGCCCCCACTCCATGAGGACCTCAATTTTCCACATCCGGACTTCCTCCTCGTCAGAACTCCACCCAGCAGACCTGCCTATCACAGCCCGGCTCATCGAGATCCACCCTGCTGCAGTCTTTTTTAATCTGGCCCAGATATTCTGATCCAGAGACAGACATGGGGAAGAGCTGCTACTGACTCTCACTGTGCCCAGCCACTCATGAGGTGCCCGGGAGGGATGGCAGTTTCTAGCCCTGGCCCACCACCCCAGCAGAGCCTCACAACAATCCAGATGACCCCCACTCCATGAGGACCTCCATTTTCCACATCTGGACTTCCTCCTCGTCAGAACTCCATCCAGCAGACCAGCCTATCACAGCCCGGCTCACGCGGCCGCTTGTGGCTGCGTGGTTCATCAATAAATGCTGGATTTTGAGATGACTACAAGAGTATGCTCCCTACACGGCAGAGCCTGGCAAGCTCCCCGTGTCGTATTTGATATGCCAGATACCAGTAACAATTATAGACCTCATTGCCATGACCTGATGGAATGGTTTGAGGCTTTTTATGTTCCTGGAGCAAGCAGGTTCCCTTGGGCTCTACTTGCATGAGACAGGTCATATGGATATGTTACTGGTGCCCGCTCGAGCAAATCGAAGATAAACGGGAAGACAGTGATACAGTGAAAGTTGGAAATGGGGATCAAGGAAGTGTCAATGAAAAACAAGTTTGAATCCCTGACCTAAGAACTATGCTATATGACTTGAGCTTAAGAGATTAGTTGCTATCCTCATATGCTGTCATGGGTCACATCACACAGAGTATGTAGAGCTAATTTTCTACTTTGTCTCATGTAAGAGGTTTTGGAAGGTTTATCACAAGTTTAAATCTTCTTTTCACTGTTAGCTTCTGAGATAGTCTAAAAAGAATGTTAACTTCAAGGTCACATACTCTACTACATAAAAAAACAATATTTTGATTTAAGTTAACTTTGTCTATTATAATAGACAGACTCACAGACATGGGGCAGAGCTGCTACTGGCTCTCCCTGTGCCCAGCTGCTCACGAGGCGCCCGGCAGGGATGGCAGGTTCTAGCCCTGGCCTGCCACCCCAGCAGAGCCTCAAGACAAGCCAGATGACCCCCACTCCATGAGGGCCTCCATTTTCCACATCTGGACTTCCCTCTCATCAGAACTCCACCCAGCAGACCAGCCTATCACAGCCCAGCAAGTGGCCGCGCAGTTCATCAATAAATGCTGGATTTGGAGATGACTACAAGAGTACGCTACCCACACGGCAGAGCCTGGCAAGCTACCCGTGTCGTATTTGATATGCCAAATACCAGTAACAATTATAGACCTCATTCCTATGACCTGATGGAATGGTTTGAGGCTCTTTATGTTCCTGGAGCAAGCAGGTGCCCTTAGGCTCTATTTGCATGAGACAGGACATATGGAGATGATACTGGTGCCCACTTGAGTCAATCAATGATGAACGGGAAGAAAAAAAAAATAGACCTAGTACTTTTTAATAGAAAAATTAGGAAGAATATTAGAATAATTTTATTATCAATTAATTTGTCTGGGATGTGAGTATTGCTGGGAGTTGCCCCTGGAAGTTTCAATGCTCTGGTTGCAGGATAGTTCAGTGTGATGATATTGGGGTCATAGAGTCATCTGGTGATGTGGGGTCTCCACGACTGTACTCAAAGGAGCTCTGGGGTCATACAAAGCCAGGGATAGCTCTTGGCTACCTGAGCATGAAAGCCATGTGCCCTTAACCTCTGAGTTATCCTTCAGCCTTAAGTTTAAAATGTACAGAATTATTTTATTTCCCTTTTTCTCTCCCCTTTGCTGCTTTTGGTGTTATGTGTTTTGATGACAAGAGGTAGCACATACTTGATTGTGGTGCTTGTACACTTGGTGATGCTCCTCACCAGGGGCAGTGTGTCCTGTTGTGGTATTTCTAGATATGAATGCCAGCCATCACACTCTAATGTGTTGCTACACATTCTGGTTGTGGTGCTCACTAGGGGAGCTCGCTCATACACATGCTTGATTAGGAGCTGCACTCCTTGCTGTTGTGTTCACACCTACTTAGTTCCAACCTCACACTCATAGCAGGAGATTGACACTTTTTGGGAGGAATGGTACAAGAGAGGAGTTTTGAAATCCTAGAGAGCATACACACCAGAATCACTCTTGGTACAAACAGAGCGTCTCTTACTTGCAACATATGGGGACTTTTATCACTGATCCATTCACTGGGACACCACACACATATTTTAAATAAATTAGCAGTAAAGTTTATGATTAAAATGGGATTAATATTAATAATATTCAGTATCTTTTGTAGTTATTTTAGAACCAGTTCCATGTCACCTCATTGGGAATCAAGGACAACTATACAAACATATATATGAGTATAACCCAAATAATATTACTTTCACACTTTCTTCTCTTAATGGTCTATTAATTTGAGGTCACTGATTTTAGAGGGAAAGCTCTAAAATAATGCATGTCCCCCTCTCTACAGTGTTGAAGCCTCCTGAGGAGTCAGAAAAATGAAGTCACAGAGTCCATTATTTTCAATACTGAGGGCAGTGTGAGTATCAACCTCTATTATAACACCTTAGGAAAATATAATAAGGATTGGAGATCTCATTGACATTGATTTCTTGAAGAACAAGGATGACTTATTCAACTCTGCCTCTCTAACAGTGACCATTTCATTGCCTTAGGCATGCAGAAGGTATTTAATAATGATTGTGCTATAAATGAATATCATATTAGCTATTAATCATAAATGGGTTACATAAATGGTCGTACTTCAGTTCACTAGTTCTCATACATGTGATCACTGTACCAAAAACATCACCATCAATTGGAATTGGTATGAACTAATAATCCTGAACCCTGTCTCAGACCCACCAAATCTGGGGTAGGCCCAAAAATACTGTGTTTAACAAGGCTTTCAAAGGATTCTTTGAAAGGTTGTGAACCATTGTGTGAGTTCATTAACATCTCTCTTAAGAAAGCCTAGATTTAGATATTTTATCCACAAAGAAGCTAAGAATGCTTTTCCTTTTGAAATTAAAGGCCTATTGAATTTGATAAGTATGGAATTTCCTTAGATATTGAAAAAATACTTTAGAATTCACTGAGTAGCATGTAAAGATTCCTTGAGTTAATGAACAATGGAATTTGAACCCTGACTTTTGGTAACATTTCCAGAGACATCCTGCCTTTGTTTCACAGTCAGGGTTTCCATTGGAGTTAGATGAATTTCAGAGACTCAGTCAATAGCAGGATGCGGGCCCAGATTACCTAGGCAGAGATTACAGAATCTGCCATCAGTGAGTCTTTCCATTCATCATTCTTTGCTGTGGGTGGCTCTGGCTACTTCCTCATCAAGAGTTAAAAGGCTAGTCTTTAATTCCATGCTGTCCCCTTTTCACAAAGTTCATGTGTAAATCATTTTCATATGCTTGAAGGAGCTGCTGTCATCTAGAAAGATTACAGTACCTTTTAATTTTCAGTTTCATCTAACACGATAACTGTGTTATCAATTGCTTTCTGTTAGAAAACACTTATCTAAGTTAAGACATCTAACAGTCTATTTGTCTAATAGACTCCATTTAAAATTGATAAATGAAACTTTATCTAAGACATCTAACCTCCATTGAATGGGTCCTGAATATAGCTCTGAGCTGACTTATGCCAACTACAGAACATTTACAGGGATACTTCACAATACCATCACTTCTAAGAATGTTCCTAGAGCTATAGAACAATGTCTCATGTGATGAAAACAAGAATATTTGAAAGACAGATATTCAAAATGTGTATTTTCACAGTGATCACAAAGCCATGCTAGAGAGAAAGTTATGTCCAGCACATGCCTTAGCCAGTTTTACATGAGCTTCCAGATATTACCTATCTATCCACCTGACAAAAAGTCTCACTATTTTCATTCTCCACAGACTCCTATCCACTCTGGCCTCCATTTGGCCACCTATGAGTGAAGCTGACTAAACGGAAGCAGTCAACTTTGAACTGTACTTGTCTTCATAATTATTATTTTTTTCAACTTGAGGAAACCACCTGGTCAGACCACTGCCTGTTTGCCAGGCAGAGACAGCTGTTCTTGGGGCCTGACACAGTCGTGTTACAGCCTACTGGGAAATATGCCACAAACAGGCATTTGGCATGGGGTCAGTTTAGGCCTTAGGACTCCCTCACAGCTCATCTTCAGAGTGGTGTGTTGGCATTGTGAGCACCAGCCCAATGAGAATGCTGTTGTTTTCTTCTTGTGCTACTCTTAGACACTCACACACGAATACCTGCACACACATATGCAATATTCACATAATCTCCTTGGAATAAAAAAAAAAGTCTTGTGAGGAGACTGGCCATGTGCCACATTACCAGAGGCTATTCTGTAGGGGCTTTGGATGGAGCTTGTGGAGGAACATATGGACTGCATGAAAGAAACACCTGCTTGCTCAAAGTGGAAAATAAAAAGTAAAAGATGCCCCACTGTTAATTTGGAACCCCAGGAAGGAAAGCTGACTGTGATTAAATGAAAGAAGCCGCTGGACGCTCATTTCTGTCCAAATCCTTCCAGCTGAAGCACCTCCATCTCCTTGAGCTAAGCAGATATCATTAAGAATGTGCTCTATATTAAGATTCAAGGAACAGAAGTTCTCCTATGAAGCAATTCCAAAATTTGGATCAGTTCCTTCCCCCAAAAAAGCCTTTTCCTTAAAAGTCAAAATTGAGACTTGTATCAAACAGGCAACAAGGTCAAGGATTTCAATAGGATCCTTGTACTTACTCTCAAGTTTAGAGATTTTGAAAAGAGATTAATGATGTTTAGGAAAGAAATTTGGTCATTGATTTCAAAAGTGCAACTCAGCACTCAGAAGTGATTTGATAGGAAGTATGTTTTTTGAAAATTCTGCACTTGAAATAATCATCTAAAATATGACATGAGAGTCATATGTTGCTTTCAATTAGAATTCAAATAATACATAATATTGAATTGAAATGGGAATGTAAAGGGGCCAAAGTGATAGTACAGATAGGACAGTTGTCTTGCATGTGGCTGGTCCAAGTTCTCTCCCCAGAACCCCTGAGTCCATCAGAACCCTGAGTCCATCAGGATTGATCCCTGGGTGTTGAGCAGGAGTAAGCTCTCGCCAGAGATGGCCCCCAAAAAATCCAGCAATTTTTAATTGCAAAGAATGTACTATTAAATAACTTTTATCTTCATTTCAATGTAACAAAATAAAGGTCCTTGTTATTCACTTATATGACAATAGTAGAACATACAGAAAGATCCACCACGTGATATTAGGTAAGAAGATTAAGTTAGAGTTCTTAAAAGCTAGTGAAATTCACTGTATGTTTTTCAAAGGAGTCAACACACACAGAGTCACACTAAGCACATCTACATGCTTTTGTTATACATACATCTATTCTATATTTAATTAAAAATAAATTAATCATTTACTAATCTACACATGATATATTATCCTCTCACATAATAAAGCATGTGGAATGCTATTTTATTTCTGAGATTAAGGATGTTATATTATTTTTTTCATCTGTACCTTCTAACCTTTCCAGACTTAACATTTGTTAATATGTAATAAATCTAAATAAAGGGTGAGGGGAAGCAGCTTGCACAGTCCATTCCAGAGCATTTTAAACACATATTAAGGTCACCCTGAAATCATCGATGAAGAGTATTGGAATAGATGTTAAGAATCTTGTTTGAGAACTTTTTTTTAAAATTCTGCAGATTGGCTAAATAATACAATTTATTGTATTATTTTTTTCCACTTTTGTACAAAAAGTTTTTTTTTTTTTTTTGCTTTTTTGGGTCCCACTCAGCGATGCTTAGGGGTTACTCCTGACTCTGAACACAGGAATTACTCCTAGCGGTGCTCAGGGGACCAAATGGGATGCTGGGGATCAAACCCGGGTCGACTGTGCACCACGACAAATGCCCCGCTAGACTATTGCTCTGGCCCCACTTTTGTACATATAGTTTTAGTGAAACAAGCTAAAATAATTAGTTATGAACTATCATATGCTACTTTCATACTCTAACCATAGTGCTGAGTAGTTGCTGTGGAGACTATATGGCTTGCAAAATCTGAATTTGCTATATGGTCATTTACAGGGTGTTTGCACACTCCAGATCTATAGCATTTCACAGGCCAAGGGAATTCTAGTATATGCTTATATATTATACAGAACCTACATGTCCCAATATTTAAAACCTGTGGTTCTCAACATTGTCAAAATCTGAAATACATCACTAAGCTCTTCACTTCATAATTTTTTATCTCATTGTTTCAAGTAAATTCAATTCATGGGTGGCTGAGTCAATCCAATATAATCCAACAAAACCTACTTTTGGAAGATTTGTTTAAGGTTCAGTCAATAAGCAGCTAGATCATTCCCAGCACCTGGAAGTTACACATCAGCTTAACAGGAAATATTTCAACTTGCAAAACTAAATTGTAATTAAAGTTAGGAACAACAGGATCAAGTTTTCATGAATAGTTTTATTCTCTCTAAATATGATAGTTTGAGTAAGGACAAGTCTTGGTAAAGTTAGATAAAAATCATTAAAACTGTCACAACTTTTTAATTCTTTTTAAAAAAATTATTTAATATCATATGCTAGATGATTTTACAGCATGTGGAGAATAAAGGAGAAAAGAAAGGGACCAAAAACCCCCCAGTGGAAACACAACCTGAGATACAAGCAGCAGAAGTGGGAACTGAAGGTGTTGAGGAGGTGGTAAAAGGGCCTTGGGATAATGGTTGAGAGATTTCAGCACTAGTGCTGGGTGTGTAACAGCATCACTACAACAATAAAGCACAAGTATCGGTGCTATTTTACACCATGAGACCTCAATAAAATCAATTTAGGAAAATGAAATATTTGTAACCGTTTAAAATGTATAACTGGGGGCTGAGATATAGTTCAAAACTGAGTATATATGTGCAGGAGGCCTGTTTTGATCCAGATTATCACAGGACCCCCCTGGAAGCCATTGGAGTGACCCCCATCACACTGGCAACCATAAGGTATACTCAAAAAATCAAAATTAAAAAAAAGTATAATATGTGTAGCTAAAGAAAATAAAATTTGGGAGAGAAATACAGCACAGTAGGTAAGACACTTTCCTTGCATGCAGAAGATCCAGGAATAATTCCTGAGCTCAGATCCAGGAGTAGCTCCTGAGAACTGCCAGGTGTAGTCACCCTCAAAAAAAAGAAAATAAAAGTAAACACAATGCATACATCACTATTTGTATTGTTCCTTCTGGCTTATTTCATCAAAAATATAAACGTTAGCACTTGCTCTCCCTGTGCCCAGCCGCTCACGAGGCGCCCAGGAGGGATGGCAGGTTCTAGCCCTGGCCGCCACCCCAGCAGAGCCTTGCAACAAGCCAGACAACACCCCCCCACTCTATGAGGGCCTCTATTTTCCACATCCGGACTTCTCTCTCTTCAGAACTCCACCCAGCAGACCAGCCTATCACAGCCTGGCTCATCGAGTTCCACCCTGCAGCAGTCTTTTTTTAAATCCGGCTCAGATATGCCTGGCCAGAGACTCACAGACATGGGGCAGAGCTGCTACTTGCTCTTCCTGTGCCCAGCCGCTCACGAGGCACCCAGGAGGGATGGCAGGTTCTAGCCCTGGTTTGCCACCCCAGCAGAGCCTTGCAACAAGCCAGGCGACTCCCCCACTCCATGAGGGCCTCCATTTTCCACATCCAGACTTCCCCCTCATCAGAACTCCACCCAGCACACCAGCCTATCACAGCCCGGCTTGTGCGGCCGCAGTGGCCGCATGGTTCATCAATAAATGCTGAACTTAGAGATGACTACAAGAGTATGCTACCTGCATGGCAGAGCCTGGCAAGCTACCCGTGTTGTATTTAATATGCCAAATATTAGTAACAATTATAGACCTCATTCTGGAATGGATTGAGGCTCTTTATGTTCCTGGAGCAAGCAGAAGCCCTTGGGCTCTACTAGCATGAGACAGGACATATGGAGATGTTACTGGGGCCCACTCGAGCAAATCAATGATGAACGGGAAGACAGTGATATAGTGACAGTGATACCTATGTGAGATATACAATTACAAAGATGTTCAAGTGTGGGTTTCAGTCATACAGTGTTCCAGGATCCATCCTCCACCTGTGTCCATTTCCTACCACTAATGTCCACTGATTCCCCCTCTCCCCAGACTGTGTCTACGACGGCAAGCATTTTTCTCTTCTCTCTCTATCCATCCATCTATCTATCTATCTATCTGTCTGTCTGTCTGTCTGTCTGTCTGTCTGTCTGTCTACCTACCTACCTACCTACCTACCTACCTACCTACCTACCTACCTACCTACCTATCTATCTATCTATCTATCTATCTATCTATCTATCTATCTATCTATCTATCTATCTATCTATCTATCTATCTATCTATCTCATTCTCTCACTCTCCCTTCTCTTACATTGTGGTTTGCAATACATACATTTGGGGGTTATCAGGTATATCCTTTTGACAACTTTTTTATTCTCAGCACAAAAATATACCCCTCCATCAATACAAATTTTGAAATATATAAGAATTTTTGAATCATTATACTGTAAACATAAAATAATGTTTTCTGTAAGATCCTACACTGAGTAAATGGCAAGACATAAATATTACATTAGGGTCACCGGGTGTTTGTGGAGATGGGTCACCAGGCATTAGTGGAGATGGAGCTGAGGTCCCCATTCCCCTTTCTGTCCCATCCGGGAAGACTGGTGGCCCCACCCACAAACCGCCTCAGGGCTATTGGCCATCATGCAGAGACTCAGACACAGGTGGGAGAGCTGCCATCCAGTTCTCCCCTAGCTCAGCTGACCATGAGGCTCCCTAGAGGCAAGATGGGTTTTGGTCCCAGCCCAACATCTCAGGAGGGCCTCGGAAGCAGTTGGATGATACTAGAAACCCATAATAGTCAAAATTTCACCATCCGCGCCCCACAGCTCATCAGAGCCCCACCCAAAAGAGACACTGATCTCAATCCCAGCTCAGCAGAACAGCTGAGTTCAAGACCAGGTAGGCGGTTCTCAGAGGTGGAAGTCACCGGGCATTCGTGGAGATGAAGCTGGGGTCCCCTTTCCCTCTCTGTCCTGTCCAGGTGCCCACAAACTACCTCAGGGTTATCGGCCATCATGCAGAGATTCAGACACATGGGGGGTGAGCTGCCATTCAGCTCTCCCTAAGTTGCACTCCGGCTTGGCACGGTACATCAAACTAGTGGAACCTATCATGTTCTAGATACTCAGAAAGTAAATTCAAGAACAGAAGTCAGAAAACATTGCACAACACAACCACAGTCATCCTCTGGTTCAGATTCCACAGCTGAACACAGCCCAACCCAAGAGAGAAGTTGTATTCAAGTCCAGGCATGTGGGACTCGACAACTATGCCAACCCGGTTTTTAGGGAGCCTGGACTGGGACCACCTCCCCCCTCCTTCCACAAAGGATGGTAGCCCCACCCAGAACTACTCTGGGGCTCTTGGCGGATACCAGGTATTCAGGTGCAGGGTGGAGTCTCTGCCTGCCCGCCCTGTGCTAGACTGATGGGGCATCTTGGGGTGAGGACAGGTTTTTGCTCCTTGGCCTTTCCTCCACCAGGCTCCCAGAAGTCAGAAAACTTTGTGCAACACAACCACAGTTATCCTCTGGTCCAGACTCCACAGCAGAATACAGCCCAATCCCCATGTGAGTGCCTGTATAACTCAAAACCTGGTATACCACAAACATGTGGGAGTCAGAGGCTAGATAAGACAGAGAAGTGAACAGTGCATAATGATACCATCTGAGAATTGAGCATTTAATATAGGTAAAAGATACACATGATAATCTCTAAATGTATGTATTACAATCTACAATGTGTAAGAAAGGGAAGCAAGAAGGAGAAAGAAAGAGGAGAGAGAGAGAGAGAGAGAGAGAGAGAGAGAGAGAAGAGATAAAGAACCAGCCATGGAGGCAGGCTGCGGGAAGTGGAAGGGATATGGGAACACTGGTGGTGAGGAAGTGGGAAAGCGGGGATGGACGGAGGGATGGGTGCTGGAACACTGTAGAACCAAAACTCAAACATGAACATCTTGTAATTGTATATCTCACTGTTGACTGTTGTATAATATATATATATATATATATATATATATATATATATATATATATATATATAAAGATTACATTTGGGAAGTTCATACATGAACAAAGGGTATGCTATCATACCGGCCCAGCTAGATTCTATTTCAGTGCCCCTCTGTTACTCTCCCAACTCACCACTTTGCACCTGTCTTTGAGTATGCTTTATGATTGCCTTTGCTTTTATTCCCGTTACCCAAGAAATGCTTGTTGGCTTGAGAAGAAAAAATATATAGTCTGAGAATTGGTGTACCTTGGTTATATTTTTAAAATTACATATACATTTTTATATCTTTATAATATTGCAACAGTATTAGACAAAAGAGATGACTTAGAAAAAAATTGAGCATAGTATCTTTAAAGCCAAAAAAATCTTTTTAAAGTGATAAATAACATTTTTTCTCCAGGGGTGGAGACTAGGAGAAAATTTAATTTGGGGAAAATTACTTAAGTGGATCTCAGGGCAAGTTCCATATATTGCTGAAACTAGGAGATCTGTAAATCTTCCCCCAGGAGGTGATTCAGCTTGAGATAGTGAGCATCCTATTCAGTAAACATGAGCTCCCTGAGAAGCTAGAGAAGCATTTCTACTTTTAATCTGCCTGTGCAACATTTATGCCTCCTGCATGTTTCTACTTACTCTTGGATTATGTACATGAACAATAAAACACTTGGTGAGACCTTCAGAAGCGTGATTAAATTTGTACCTTACCTTGTTTTATATTATAATAAAGTCAGTGACAGCAACACTGTTATACTAGATTTGGATCTGTATAAACTACATGGGAAGCCTAATTCCCATTTATTCCAGATGAAATAAAACATGCTGCAAAGTTCTAACGTACTCTTCTTCTGAGATTGTTTTGTCAAAGTCATACGGTCAAATGTTGCCCATGCCTCTGAGAGTTTGGGTTGCAGCTGCATGACCTTTCCAATTGTGATCTCTTGTGGGAAATGCTTTAAAAAAATGGACGAACTTGACTATTGGGGGAAAGGTTTTCTATATTCTATTCTGGGTCCAGGAGTTAACAGGTTCTGAAAATTAAGGCAACACATTGCTGACAGTGAAGATGGTAATAACAGTGAGTTACATGGAAGCACTCCAGGAAGTAGTCAAGGGTCTGGTTTGATAAGGAATTGTAATGTTGGTTTTGACTCAAAGAGTAGACACACCTAATATCAGTTTTAAATGATTTGTCTACAAATTTTCTTTGTCTCCGAAGTCAGTGAGGTCAATTGTCCTTACAGAGGAATTCCCTCAGGAAGTGACCTGGTATTTTTTCAGATTTCTGTGAAATTCGTACACGTTAGGCTGGTGGGCAGTTATGGCATGATGAAAGAAGTCACCACATTGGGGTCTGGCCCGGTAAAGGAACAAAATTGCAGAGGTCAACTACTGAGATTCTAAGGAGAACAGAAGAGGAAGAGTAGCTTGTTTTCAAAGAAGCAATCTTTCTTTGATTCCCTTTGTTCTGTAAAGAAGAGATGGTAGCCTGTCAAATTGTTTTCTATAGCTCAACACCCTTCTCGAACAGAGCTTTTCTCTTAGGCAGATCTTTGGACAAGTGTGCTATCCTTTTGGGTTGAAAACATCAAGCAATCTTGTACTGTGCTAGCTGCATTTAGTTCTATGTCTGATGCCTTTCAGATCCTACCTTTCTAAACAAAATCAGTTTATATTCCTTAAATTTTATATAAATCTTTCATAGCAATCTTTGCCTGTTTCTATGTCATTGTCTCTCTGTCTTTTTCTCCCTCTCTCTTGTGTGATTGCATACACCCGCCTCCTCTCACACACATATACTTACTATTCTGGTAAATCTTCTTTTCTCTATACTTAATTAATATCTAACTATATATTTAAGCTAAATGTTATGAGATGTGAGAGGGAAATAATGATCCATGTCGCTCGTATATACATATTCATGCCCAGCACCATACATTTTCCTGAGAATTTTTCTAAGTTTTTTAGAGATATAAGAAAGAATACAAGAATAAATTATTTCTGATACTAAAAGCAAGAATGGGTAAGGGAATATAAGAGATTTAGAACACCACGATTTCACTTTTCATGAGCTTGAGAAATAAGAACTATTAAATCTTTTATTTTAGAGCAGGAAAAATGACACATTTCACCACAGATAAAAAAAGAAAAAGAAAAACATTTTAAAGGTATAAAAGAGGACATAAGAAATCTATTGAATAACCGTGTTGTTGTGTGTTTTTTTTAAACAAAGAAATAACCTAGAGGTTATGACAGAATTACCTGATAAAAATTCCTTGGGAGAGAAATTTGTGATTAAGGGAAAAATTATTATTATTATTTCTTTTTTATAATCTGACCTGTCCAATTCCCTCAGAGCTCATTCTATCTCACATACCTTCGGCAGTGGCTCCATCAAAGTCAAATTTGTATAAATATTAACTCATCTTCAAGAAAAATGCAAGCACTAAATTTCAAATCTATTTTGCTGTCCTGAGCAGGTAATAGATTACCTGCAAATCTCTGCTTGGTTTCCATTCCTACCTTCCTATGTCCTTCAGAACAGAATCCCCAATACCCTAGATACCTTCTGTCTTGATCAGTATCTCAGAATAGAGGCTGGTCTCCTGGGACTTATAATGAACCTGACATTAATAGCACTGTTTCCATTTCTGTTCAGAATTGTTATAACACTAACTCATATCAGATAGTCTACTAAATATGTTGATCAGTCATTTGTTTCCCTTGCCCCTTTCATTTCAACAAATGATCACCAATTTTACCACTTCTCCTGTGGAATTCTTCTCGAGTTCCATCTAGCCCTTTGTAGGGACTTGTTCTCTGTTGTCTGAACTTTCTAATAGCACAGAACAGAGCCCAGAATAACTCCATCCATAGGATATTGTTGATACCTCCGATTTCCCAATGGTAATTTCTTCCATGCTGCTCTACAATTTTACTTATTACTTATTCTTTACCCCAAAGTTATTCTGGACTCTAGATTCCACTTTCTTATGCTGGTTTTCATTAATATCAATCCTAAAAACATTATCACTCTTTCTAGAATCACTTAATCAGGCTGAGCTTTCTCTCCTCTGATTGTTAATGTCAAATATTACAACTCCTATAGTAACATAAATAATCTAAGTTAATACCCACTTTTATGCATCTTACAAAAAGAAATACTTACAGAATACATATATGTTACTAGACAGTTCTGAACCTAAAGATCTAGAATACTAGTACTGTGATTAAAAGGTAAGATTCATATACCTTCTCAGTGTTACAGATACAAATTAATTAACTGATATTTATTCCTCTAAGCTATGAAAAGTCAAAGGACAGAAAAATTAAATTACAAACAATTTGGGAATAGAAGGTGTTAAACACTAAAAAATAATGTGCTGAATGTTAGGATTCACACTTCTTTTTATTTTTTAGGTTTTCTATTAATATCTTTATTATTTTTTTTTACAATTAAAAAGTTCATGTTTGGGTTTTGGTCATACAGTGTTTCAGCACCCGTCCCTCCACCAGTGCCCATCTACATACAAATAAAAAAGATATACAATTAAAAAGTTCATGTTTGGGTTTTGGTCATACAGTGTTTCAGCACCCGTCCCTCCACCAGTGCCCATCTCCCAACAACAACATCCCCGGTTCCCTCCACCCTTCCCCAGCCCTGCTCCATGGCAGGTTCTTTATTTCTTTGCCTTTCTCTCTCTTTCTCTTTTCCTTCCCTTCTAGACTATGGATTACAGAACATACATTAAGAGGTTGTCATGTGAATACTTTTGCCTCTATTTCATGCTCAGTTCTAGGTTGGCATTAGTACCCTCGACTATTATTAGCACCCTGTTCCATTTTCTGTCTTTCCTAAACTCTGACTCCCACACGTTTGTGATAATTTCCACCTTTGACAAGACCTCCCGATATATGCTTCACTTGACCTTGGATATTGGTATCATAATATGTACATATATATTTATGCCATGCAAATAAATGCAGTCATTCTGTATCTGTCTCTCTCCTTCTGGCTAATTTCGCTCAACATAATCTTCTCCATGTCCATCCATTTATAGGCAAATTTTATAACTTCATTTTTCCTAACAGCTGCATAGTATTCCATTGTGTAGATGTACCAAAGCTTCTTTATCCAGTCATCGATTTTCGGGCACTCGGGTTGCTTCCAGATTCTGGCTATTGTGAATAATGCTGCTATGAACATAAAAGTAGGGATGGTGTTTCCGCTGCGTATTTTTGGTTTCCCAGAGTAGATTCCCAGGAGTGGTATGGCTGGGTCAAATGGGAGTTCAATTTCTAGTCTTTGGAGGAAAGTCCATATTGTTTTCCAGAAAGGCTGTACCAGCCGGCATTCCCACCAACAATGGATGACTGTCCCCTTTTCCCCACATCCACGCCAGCACTTGTTGTTCTTGCTCTTTTGAATATGTGCCAGTCTCTGTGGTGTAAAGTGGTATCTCATTGTTGTTTTGATTTGCATCTCTCTGATGATTAGTGATGATGAGCATTTTTTCATATGTTTTTTGGCCATTCGAATTTCTTCCCTTGCTGAAGTTTCTGTTCATTTCTTCTCCCCATTTTTTGATGGGGTTGTTTGTTTTCTTCTTGTAAAGTTCTACCAGTGCCTGATATATCCTGGATATTAACCCCTTATCAGATGGGTATTGGGTGAATATTCTTTCCCATTCTGTGGACTGCTTTTGTATCTTAGTCACTGTTTCTTTTGAGGTGCAGAAGCTTTTTAGTTTCATGTAGTCCCATATGTTTATGTTTTCTTCTAGTTGCTTTGTTAGTGATGTTTCACCTTTGAAGATGCCTTTAGCTTCAATGTCGTGGAGGGTTTTTCCTATATTTTCTTCAATGTACTTTATGGATTCAAGTCTGATATTGAGATCTTTAATCCATTTTGATCTGATTTTTTGTGCATGGTGTTAGACACAGGTCCAAATTCATTTTTTACATGTTGCTGCCCAGTTTTCCCAACACCACTTGTTGAAGAGGCTTTCCTTACTCCATTTTAGACTCATTGCACCTTTATCAAAGATTAAATGATCATGGGTTTGAGGTTGGGTGTCAGGATACTCAATTCTATTCCATAGGTCCACAGGTCTGTTTTTATTCCAATACCATGCTGTTTTAATTACTACTGCCTTGTAGTACAGTTTGATGTTGGGAAAGGTGATGCCTCCCATCTTCTTTTTCCTGAGGATTGCTTTAGCTATCCTTGGGGGTTTATTGTTCCATACAAATTTCAGGAGCGTTTGGTCAATTTCTTTGAAGAATGTCATCGGTATCCTCATAGGGACTGCATTGAATCTGTACAGAGCTCTAGGGAGTATTACCATTTTGACAATGTTGATTCTCCCCATCCATGAACAGGGAACGTGTTTCCATTTCCTTGTGTCCTCTTTTATCTCTTGGAGCAGTGTCTTGTAGTTTTCTTTGTACAGGTCCTTTACATACTTGGGTAAGTTGATTCCTAGGTATTTGATTTTCTGTGGCACAATTGTGAATGGAATAGTTTCCTTAATATCCTTTTCTTCTCTTTTCGTTATTTGTATATAGGAAAGCCACTGACTTTTGGGTGTTGATTTTGTATCCTGCCACTCTACTATATGCGTCTATTGTTTCTAGGAGTTTTTTGGTAGAGAGTTTAGGGTTCTCTAGGTATAATATCATGTCATCTGCAAATAATGATAGCTTGACTTCTTCCTTGCCTATCTGGATGCCCTTGATGTCCTTTTCTTCTCTGATTGCTATGGCAAGTACTTCCCGTACTATATTGAATAAAAGAGGTGAGAGGGGGCAACCTTGTCTTGTCCCTGATCTCAGGGGAAGGCTTTCAACTTTTCCCCATTTAGAATGATGCTTGCTGTGGGCTTTTGGTAGATGGCTGTAACTATCTTGAGGAAAGTCCCTTCAATTCCCATTTTCTGGAGCCGTTTTAATCATGAACAGGTGCTGGATCTTGTCAAATGCTTTTTCTGCATCTATTGAAAGGATCATATGGTTTTTATTTTTTCTTTTTATTGATATGATGTATTATGTTGATTGACTTGCGAATGTTGAACCATCCTTGCATTCCCGGGATGAATCCTACTTGGTCATGATGTATAATCTTCTTGATGAGTCTTTGGATTCTGTTTGCTAGTATTTTGTTGAAGATCTTAGCATCTGTGTTCATCAGGGAGATTGGTCTGTAGTTTTCTTTCTTTGTGTTGTCTCTCCCTGCTTTGGGTATCAGGGTGATATGTGCCTCGTAGAAGCTGTTTGGGAGTGGGATTCACACTTCTTAAGTGTAAGCGTCATCTGGGATCCAAAGTGTAGGAGCCATCTGGGATCCAAAGTGAACTTTGAAGGATATGGTGGATCCTTCAGAATGATCAGAAGAAAAGAAGTCAATCAGGAGTAATGATACAGATAGTAAGAATCTTTTTGTTGAGTGAAATCCAGTTTGATTTAATAAGAAAAAAACCTGATATGAGTAGAACTAAGAAAAGATACCAAAGATACTTGTCAGGATCTATATATCACTGCACATACTGTTCCTGGGATCTTAAGAAAAATGCCTAAAAAAGAATAAGAATTCATGGCACTAATGTTTCTCTTTTTAGCTCCATCTCAACTATAAGGTTTAACAAGAAATTCAACCTTACTTTATTTTTACTCAGTTCTAAATTAGACAGAAGAAAACCTGAACTGTTTACACTCCCTTCTTGTAACATTAATGGCACATAAAATTTATTCTAGAGAGAGAGAACTTCTAAAGAACTGTGCTATAATGTTGTAATATTATTGGTCAATGTCCATTTCATAAAATTAAGTCTGCTCCAACATTTCAACATACTGTGCTCAGTTTTAAGGAATAATTTTTCAGGGACATCCTGCCTAGCGATAGTCATAAATGAGTGTTACCAGATCCACCAAAATTGTAAGTTAATTCCATTGTCATCTGGTTAGTTTTCATAGAGTCTGGGATAGCTTACCAACCCAGTTACCCACAGACCCACAGCCAACTTGAGGAATGATATTTATAGAATCCTAGTGGTTGAGTATGTGCCTTGAATCTGAGTCCCATGCACCAAAATTAGTGCAATATTGAATGCAGGGTATTTACTACTGGACAATAAATCCACATCTTGCTAGCCAGCTTTATGTCCCAAGAAATAGAATACTATCTTCCATGACCTACCCTCAAACTAGTGCTCTAAAATCTATTATCTGGAGAATTCTGCAGCTATTTCTACTCTCTGTAAATATTCTATGTTGGAGAATGCTGGGTTCCCCAACAAAATTGGGGAGCTGGGAGAGGGATTCCCTTCTTGCCCCTGGGGATCAGTGGTAGGCAAGCAGAGAAAGACTCACGAATCCAGCAAAGTTTCAAAGGGCCTTACTCTCATGCATTCTGGTATATAATACAATAATAGGAAATTTCCAGACTTTAGGTTCCTGGCTGGGCCCTAGTCATGTGGAGGTTTAGAATCCTAGGCCAAGATCGCTGCTACCACACGCTAAGGCCCAACGGGAAGAGAACAGAGAGAAGGAGAGCAGAGGGAGAGGGCCAAGAGGAAGAGAGAAAGAGACCAGATGAGAGCAGGCTACTGATTTTATTTCTTTTCAACCCTGAGGAGCCCACATCAAGGGATAGCAGTTAAGGTCTATTCCCTCAGGTTTGCTTCTTTCGGGACTTTACCTAGTCCCATTGAAATGTTAATATTGTCCCAGCCAAGGTCTGCCCTTACAGTTTCCCAGGCACTATGCAGAGTTGGGGAAGAGCATGCATCTGTACCATTGATGTTCTACAGCCAGGTATATATTTATCTAAGCCTTCACAAGATCATTGTCTTTACTTCATAGTTGTTTTGTATATTAGCCTTTAGACTTATTAGAGAGCTACACTTGCTTGCTTGCTTGCTTGGGGCAAACAGCATTTCTCTCTGATCTAATTATAACTATATTACACTTAGAGATCCAATGTAGCCAGGTAAATATACTGGTAAGGTCTATCTAGACCCACGATGATTGTAGTAGCTTGAGAGAAAATATTTATTCCAGCTAACATAGAATACATTTTAAGATATACTGCCACATAGCATCACAGATCCAAACTGTTTTCCTGACCATGTCTACAGAGTGGCCTGCAGGAGGTGACTCCAGACAAGATGCAGAGACTTTGGGCAACAGTGTACTACTTGTCACTTGTCACTTGTGTTCCCGTTGTTCATTGATTTGCTCGAGTACTCACCAGTAATGTCTCCGTTCATTGAGAATGAGGTCCATTATTGTTACTGTTTTTGGAATATTAAATACACCACCTGTAGCTTGCCAGGTTCTGCCATGGCTCTGGGTTCATCCCAGGGGAGTCAGTCTTTTCTATGTCAGACAATCAACCATCCAGGGCCCACAGAGCATAGACCTGGGTGTAGACAAGCCTGTCTCCTATACCACCTGCCAATGCAGCCAGGCACTGCAGCTACACTTGCAACACCTCTAAGGGCAGGAACAGTGTACTACAACATTCTACATTTAAAGAGCAAATTCTATAAGCAATTATTTTCTGTCAACTCAAGAAAAGTTCACAGTTTCCTCCCCTTCTCTTATTTCCACTGTTTTGCACACATATTTGTCTATAGACAAGATCTGACCAGGTTCTATATGTAGATTGTGATCCCAATACCAAGTTCATTCTTTAAAATCAGTGATCACTCCTGGCAAGACAAGAGATTATGTGACTTTCTAGGTATTGAACCCAGGTTGGCTGTGTGCAACAGAAGTGCCTAATCACTCTGATATGGCTCCAGCACCTAAATCTTTCCCTCATGTAAGTGCATCATCCCTTCATGCTCTCATCTTTTTCCTTGATATGACAATGCAAAGACAAAGAAACCATTTCAGTACAGTAATATAACTTATTGAAGCTGAACACTTAAAATGGAATCATCACAATTTGCACAAAGCACTATTCAAATAATATCAGCACACACAGGACAGTTTTGGTCCTGTAATGCATTCAGACACTATATAGTTTCACATAAATAATTCTAGAATCTCTCTATTATGTGATAGTTTTTACACACAAAGCCCAAAGATTCCTATTGGATTTCAGCTTCCTAGAATTTCAGTGAACAGTGCCTGATAAAAAGGTCTTTCCTTGACCTAAAGCAGAGGCCAATGCTCAGCCTTTCCTTTCTGAAGCTATAGTTCATGTTTGGAGATGTTCTCATTTCCCCTTTAGAGATGTAGCTTGTTGTCAGCAATTCTAGTGCCTGAAGCAGGTGATCGCTGCTTTGACAGACAGGGGTCAAGCTTCCACAGAGCCTGGTAAAGTGTATGTTGATTATGGAAACACAATACCCAGGCTGCTGTTTAAAAGCCTGACTTGCCATTTCATCAGATCACTGTGAGACCTTTCAATCATTAATGAGCAACAAGCCCTGGAAACATTCTGATTATTTTTATATTTCTCTTTCTCTAGCAATAGTTTCTAGGTAGTGCCATACTAAAGAGTGCTTCAAGGAGAAGCATTGGGAATAATAGAGCTTTAGGTAACCTCATGTATCAATTGATATTGTTTAATGTACCTAAACTTTTGCAAGTGTGAGTTCTGATTTAGTTGATTTTTCAATCTGACTTATTTGATTTGGAAGGAAGAAAAAAAAGGCAATCGTTTGCTTTACAAGAAGAACAAATGTTAACAGCTGCCTAGCTGAACTTTTTAACATCACGGTACATTTTTTTTAAAGAGAAAATGTCCATGTTTGACAAATCCATCACACTCATCATTATGTATCTCAGTTAAATTTAATTTAATTTTATTTTCACCTAGCCAACAACTTTTCTTAAAGATGTTGCTGTTTGAATTAGAATATACCATCCCCTTTAAGCACACACTAAAGCTGTCTTATCAACCTGTGTATTTTGTTAGCCTTAGGGCATTAACCTGAGAAGGGAATTAGTTTGATTTAGATGGCTTAAGTCAAATCCAATTTTTAGGTTTGTCTGTAAACACAGAATCCTGACTGGTTTTAGAAGACTTGCTATGTTTCTACAGTTATGATTATACCACAAATAAAATGACACAAGATAACAAGACAGGGAAAAAATAAATCTCACATATGAAATTGATCTTGCTATTTATTATAGGTTTGAAACTTCACAATCCTCTTGTCAGCTTTAAATCCTATTTCCAGTTTGATTTGACTGTGTTGCTATCCTAAAAGTAGGACATGATACTGTAAAAAACATAGCTTAGAGCTGCTCTCACCTTCTTTCTACTCAGAAGAACATATTCAGAAATTTCTTTGGGTCAAAAAATTTTTTATTCCTGGGACTGGAATGATAGCACATCAGGTAGAGCATTTGCCTTGTATGTTACTGACCTGGGTTTGATCCCGGCATTTCATATGGTCCCATGAGCACTACCAGGAGTAATTCTTGCCAGGAGTAACCCCTGAGTATCACCAAGTGTGACCCAAAAAGTAAAAAAAATAAGAATAATAAGAATAAAAATGATTTAATTCCTTTCAGAGAATAGAAACAATGATCTATGAGTATATGTTGAAATCATATCATATTCAGTTCAGAAATTAAATAATATGTAACACCTATATATCATATTAAAATACAAAATATAATACCGTGTAAGTTACGCAGTCCATGATTTGAGCAAATGGGTAGATCTTTTGGTTTCTTTGCCACAGAGACTTTTCTTGAGATCTCCATGGCAGTATTTCTCTGGATATGCTGAGGGAAATCAGAGTTTACCAAGAATTCAAATAATAAAGTCTCTGCACAAAAGAATAATATACTGATACCAAAAGTACTATTCTAACCTGAGTAGAGAAATATTGAAGCAGTTCTTTTCTCAAAGTCTTTAGTGGAAACCCCAAGACATTCTCATGATGCTGTCCACAATTCTCAACTTATTTTTACAGCCTCAGGCACAAATCCCCAACAAAGAGGAAAATAAAAATTTGTGCAATTTTATTGTATTAAAATTAGACCTCAAGAAAAGGTAGTTTCAGATACTAATGCCATTGTTCTTACTGGCCGCAATTTGCAGTCAAAAAGGACTGTAAGGGAATCTAGGGTGCGCAGACTTTGTGAAATTTCTAATATTTCACCAATGAGACTCTTCTTTTTAAGATAGCTACATGGAAAAGGGAATATTTCTGCTATACTGAAAATAAAAGCAATAAAGGCAAAGAAAAAGAGGGAACCCAACTAGAAGATTAGACAAGAATTATTTTAGTAGAGGTGATGTCTTTGGGGATTTCAGGAATTTAGTAGCTGAGATTAAAACAGCTCAGACGATGGGTAAACATGGAAAAGGGTGATTCCTTATCTCTGTTCCACTTCTGACACTATAACTGAAATAACTCTAAGTTAAAATCTATAATACTGTGGACTCAAATGGCTTGAAATCCCTCTGGGTGTGGCTTGAGGGAAAAAAGAAAGACCACAAGGTTCTCTACATTTCTGATTTTCTGCAAGATATTTCTTCATTTTTTTTCTTTTTGGGTAACACCCGGCGATGCTCAGGGGTTACTCCTGGCTCTGCACTCAGGAATTACTCCTGGCAGTGCTCGGGGGGGCCATATGGGATGCCTGGGATCGAACCCAGGCATGGGCTGGCAGTGTGCAAGACAAATGCCCTACCGCTGGACTATTGCTCGAGCCCCCTGCAAGATATTTCTTGACCTATACGAAGAGTAGATAACCAGGGGCATAAGGAAATTGTGCTAATAGTTGTTAATTGTTTTTCTTGGGGTAGTCACATCTGCACTCTGTGTGTGTGTGTGTCTACATACTTAGCACCCACTCCTTGTATTGAAAGCATTAATCTAGTTATAGTTGAAAACCAAGGCTTAGATAGATACCTACCCACTAACAGGATCAAGATATTTTGTACAGAAAACGCTTGAGTTTTTGTTTTGTTTTATTTTCTGTTTTTCTGCTCTGCCTTGGCATTTTCCAAAGTTGCTGACTTACAGTTTGGGGTTTGGCAGAGGCTGTGCAGTTAATGGACAAGGGGTCGGGAAATGCAGCAGGACTGCCATTTTCTGGGTGAAAGACACATTACTTCAACGGCAACATTTTGTGTATAATTTTATGTTCCCTGTTCTGTTCAAAGAAAAAAAGATTTTTGGAGTACTTGCCTCTTCTTTCAAAGACCAAAGGAAAAATGTTCTATCCAGAAGGCAAGAGAAACAAACTATTTGTTATACCTAAGACTCGCTGCATCATCCACCAAAAGCAAATTGAGATCTTTATAGCAGGGAGTGGAGAGCATTACTTCCCTTACGCTATTTAGAGAGTAAGAGCTAGAAAGAAGCTTCCCTCATAATACAAGACAGTATCTCTCCTGCATGACTTCGTATAACTTCACCTTTTGCTGCATCCAGGGCACTGTATTTTCAGCACCAAGGGGATTAGTGACTTTGTAATCTACATCAGTGTCTTTCTCTCACCAACCTACAGGTAAATACCTGTCTGAAGATGTGGGGATGTTGGAAACCAGGACTCTACCACCTTGAGTATAACTGATTTTTTGTGAATAAGTCCAGCCCATCTGATTCAGATGGGCTGGACATGTAATGCGATTTGGAGACAACCGCTGGACTAGAGCCGTTACCGACTGGATCCCACGGGATGTCAAAAGATCACGTGGCCGCCCACCTACAAGATGGTCAGACTTCCTTGTTAAGACCCTGAAGGAACGGTTTGAGGCTCTTCATATTCCTGAATCAACCAGATGCCATTGGGCTACATTGGCACGTGATAGGGTCCAATGGAAATGTTACTGGCGCCCGCTCGAGCAAATCGATGAGTAACGGGATTCAAGTGATCAAGTGATCAAGTGAAGTGTGAATAAGTACAAAAGGACAAGTGTCTGGTGTAGGAAGATTGAAGAGAGACTGAAGAGATAGTACAGGGATTTCTGTGTTTGCCTTGCATGTGGCTGGTGTAGGTTCAATATTTTACACCTCATACGGTCCACCAAGCACAGCCAGGAATGATCCCTTAGAACCTCCTGGTGTGACCCCCCAAACCGGTTATTTAATTTATAGAAAAAATGTCACCCCCACCTGAAAGAAGGCCCATGAAACTGGGCAAATTGCAGCCTGCAAAGCCAAAAAATAGTGATCTGACGAAATTCAAGAACTAATACTTATTCCTAAAAAAATGAGACTTAGGTCATTTATGTTTTCCGAGAGCTTTTACTCAAATGACCATTTGGGTTTCAAATAGAAAATCATTTACATAAATAGGCAATAAAAACTACCAGAAAGGTAGTTTCTAGTCATTGTTGGTACCTTTACTAGTTGGTATATTTACTTGTTTCACAGCTATCCTACAAAAGGAAATACTCATTCCTCATCACTCTGCTAAAAATTCACGTCACATGACTTTGTTTTCCTAATAGAGGAAATAAAGGTAAGCAGAATGAATCGCAAGGCTCCCTCTCTCTTTTCAGTCATTGACAAAATCCCTTAAACCTGAGGAAGAGTTTCATCATCTTCAAATACTGCACCTGTTCTCTTAACCCAATCCCATTTCACCCACTTGCAGAACCTATTTTTCAATATTCTATTTATCTCCTCATTCAGGCTCTGATCAATTACCATATAAATATGCCACAGCCTCCAAACTGATTTCTTCACAGACAGATTTTTCCTCTTCCTGTTTATTTTCCTGCCTGCACTAAACTTATCTTGTTTAAAAAATGTTTTTATCGTTATCAATTCTTCAGTGGCTAGTATTGCATGTAAAACGCTTTCACAATTTGTTGACATCAGTGTAGCCTTACCTCCTGCCATGTTTTATCATCTACTTGACATTATGGCCCTATCTTTGCACAGAAGCATGAAGCAGCAGAATATCACCAGAAGGCTGCAGAGTTTTGTCATTTTGAGTTTCAATCCCCATGTAGAATTTCTTTTGTGTACTTTTACATTTACTGCAGTAATGCTCAAGCACTAATCATCCTCAGGCAGATTATAGACTACCAGTAAATATTAGATAAATTGGTTGCCTTTCCCCAAGCTTATCTTCCTAACTACAGTCTTTTTCCATCTGTCAAGGAATCTTATTTCTAAGAGAATTCCTATTAGTTCCCTACATACATGCCTTCAAGGGAGTTTTGCTATATATGAAAACTAAGAGGCTTTCCATCCATGCTTTTCACTTCACCAATGTATCCAGCTCTTAGATTCCATTAAAATATTCCTGTCAGGGCCAGAAAGATAGTACAGTATATGAGGCACTTGCCTCACATCCAACTGACCTGGGTTTAATTCATGGTACCCCCACCCGGCTAGGAATGATCACTGAGTACACAGACTCAGTGCAAGTCCTTAGTACTCTCAGGCACTGCCCCAAATCCAAAAATAAATAAATGAATGAACTAATGAATTATTCCCATCTACCCTAGTAGCACCAATAGGAACTAGACTTCAGCAGTTACTTGACTACTTCAAATGATTTCCACTCTTTGTATAAGCAACATCCATCCTTATATTTACATCCATATTCATCTATGATTATAATCTTATGGTTTATGTGGAAAGTTTTCCCCTAACAAAAAAAAAAAAAAACAAACAAAACAAAAAAGCGAAAAAAAAAAAAACAACCGCATTAGGATAGTACCGTGAGGGAAACAGTATAGGTCTTAGAACAGGTCAGGCAAATGTGAGCCCAGCAAAGAATTAAATAGGTGGCAAGCAAATATGTGCCCAGGAAAGTAGAAAACAAAACAGGTTAAGGTATTTTTAGATTTAGAAGGCAACATAGAAAAACAGATTAGGAGGGCCCCGAGTGATAGTCCAGTGGGTAGGACGTTTGCCTTGCACACAGCCAACCTGAATTTGATCCTAGGCATCCCATATGGTCCCTCAGCATCACCAGGAGTAATTCCTGAGTGCAGAGCCAGGAGTAATACCCGAGCATCTCTGGGTGTGACCCAAAAAGGCAAAAAACAAACAAAAAAACAAAAAAAAAAACAGAATAGGAAATTTCCAGAACTTTACACACTAAGGGCACCTGCTAATTGTGAAAAATATCCAAGTCTCTGCTCTACGTGTACTCATTGCATTTTGATATACTTAGCAACTGTCCCTAATATCTCTGAAATTAAACAGTGGCTCATGCTTTTGAAGCCAGGATTGTATTGTATTGTATTGTATCGTATTGAATAAACGGCCAACCCAGGTGCTTCCCAGGTGATTCTAAAACTTGGACAGTCGGTTGTGTTAGTTTGTCTCTTTGTCCCATTGATTCTAACCGACCCCCATGGGGTGAGACTGCAAAGGAGCCAATCTGATTTGCTGCATAGTGGTAAATTGCCACAAATTTAAAGCCCCATTTCAGTCAAGAAGTTCACTTCGAATTTTCATCTGCTGAGCATGGAAGTCACACTGTCATAACTCTTGTGATTCTGTGTATATTTTTACAGCAATGATCAATTTATACCTTAAGTTCTACTTAATTATTCCTGTCAGTCTCCTTAGTAGAATGTAAATTGCTTATCTGTATAGCATTTATCTGCATCTACCTCAAAGCTCCTTATACAGTGCTGTGAGCATAATAGTTTCTCAGCAAGGATTGTTGCTTTGAATTAAAAAGCAGCATTAAACTCACTACTATTAAAGCAGGGATATTGGTTAAAAGAAATGAATAGCATATGTTTTTATTACTTTAATAAAATCATACTCTTTCCAAAGAATGAAGTTAACACAGCACTACAATAGCAATTTTAATTTTGTGACAGTTATTTAAAATCAAATCAAGAAAATTTGAACCTGCTTAACTTTGAATGATTCAGAGGCATTTAATTGTGATGAGTTATAATAGTAGCTTTAGAAATACTTTGCATATTTACAATATGATTACTACTCTATTATTTTTTGTAATGCATACAGTAGCAATTCCTCCCAGCTAGGAGCTAAAAGGTCACTGCTGGTTCTGTTCTGGAAACCTGAGGTGCCAGGATTGAACCCACATGTAAAGTATCATCTCTAGCCCTTTTTAATTTTTCCAACACCTGGTTCATCATTTTCATTGCTCAGATACTAGAACCCAGTATTTTGCTACATATCTTGAGAAACGACAAAACAAGTTGTATACATACAATGGAAAAGAGAGTTGCTCAACCAATATGCATTTTAAACAAAATTTATTCCTTCAGTCATGTATCATTTATTCATTTCAAAGCAATGACATTAACTATGAATGAATATATACTTGCATTACTCTACCATATCATCTCTGCAGCTACAATATTTTCTGTAGCTCACATATCCTTAACTTTTACCCAATTGTGTTATTACAATTTATGTTCATTCTCCTGTTGTCAAGATAAATTTTATGTGTGAATTTGATCAGGCCCTGGGGTACAGAGATATCAGGATTTACATTTATTACTGGGTGTAACAGAGAAGATATTTTATTTTAGAAATGTACTTGAAAAGAGACTGTTCTCACAGTACATAGGGAGAATCCAGTCTCTTAAGCCTAGAACAAAAAGGAAGAAAAAAAAGAATTCTTCCATGCCTACTCTTGAGCTGGATATCTCTTATTTTTTTTAGCTCTGGAATTTTACCACTAACTTCACTAAATCTTATTTTTCAGACAACTGATCATGGACTGTCTAAGCCTCCATAATTATATGACTACTTATACTACTTGATGGGTAGATAAGCAATTACAGAGATAGATCATCTATTCTGTTTCTCTGCCATTCTCGCCTCTTCACATAAGCCTTAATTAAATTAATTTGCAACCATTCTATGTCTTTGAATTCTTTTTCTTTTCTGACTTTGAAGTTTAAAGGGTTATGGTGAGTAGTACTATACAAGAGTCTCCAAGACTCATCCTTTGATATACACGTCCTAACAATCCATTCCCCTTAGATTCAGAAGGACCATGTGCATCATGGGTAGTCAGTACTGTGATCCTGCAAGAGCCAACAAGAAAACAAGGAACTCAATCCTACAGTGACAAGGAACTGATTTCTGTCAAAATAATATTATTCGAAAGGAGCCTGGAGCTTCAAATGCTAATGCAGTCTTGCAGGTACATCCTCGTGAAGTTGATGAGTTTCTGAACTTAATAAGCAACTATATTAAGTCTGAATATTTGATTTACAAGAACAGCAAATTAACAAAGGTCTTGTTTTAAGAGAGTAAATATATGATAATACGCATCCATCACAGGAAACAAATATATGTGTAGAGGGAAATAAATCTTTTCATATTAGTCAATAATCTGAATGATTAAGGCACCGATACACAGGAATGATCTAATTTAATCCTTGCAATGGCACCGTGAACTAGATTTTATCAATTGCAAGGAGAAAGAAAGGTATTTCTTGTTATGTATAAAAATGAGGAAACTGAGTCTGAGAAAGGCTAAGTGACACAGCCAGAAAGATAATAGGCTGAATAAAATATTCAACATGCAATGCTGCACCCATTATAACTTTTGCTGTCACTGATCACTTGATCACTTGACATCCCATTATTCATTGATTTGCTTGAGCGGGCTTCAGTAACATTTCCATTTTATTCTATCACGTGCCAGTGTAGCCCAATGGCATCTGGTTGCTTCAGGAATATGAAGAGCCTCAAACTGTTCATTCAGGGTCTTGACAAAGAAGTCTGACCATCTTGTAGGTGGGCGGCCACATGATGTTTTGACGTCCCATGGGATCCAGTCAGTAATGGCTCTAGTCCAGCAGTCATCTCCAAAAAGCATTACATGTCCAGCCCATCTGATTTTTGATGCCTTGGCAAATGAGACAGCATCCCTTACTCTGGAACATCAACGGAGGTCAAAACACCAGATTCCTTCTCTCACTTGAGTGAGGTGTGATATTACAAGCATTGCTCTTTCAATTCCTCTTTGGGTGATCAGAGAAGCATTCTCATCCTGCTTTTGTAGGGCCTAGGTCTCTGAAGCGTATGTTAATTCAAGGAGAATGGTGGAGTTGAAGACATGTGCCTGGAGCTGGAGGTTCTTTGTCCTTTTAACTATCTCTTCAATGCTCTTGAAGGCATTCCATGTTGCTCTTTTTCTGCTGAGTAGCTCAGGTTTTAGGTTGTTCATCATGTTGACTTCTCAACCTAAGTACTCATAACTACTGCATTCAGAGATGTTTGTTCCATTGAGAGTGAATGGGGCCTCTGGAACTAGTTTCATTTTTCATGAACATAGTTTTGTAGAGATTCAGCCACATTTTTATAAAAAGGGAATACAGCAAAAACTCAAAGTTTTCTGAACTTTTGCTGTATTTCCTTTTTATAATGTGGCAGATCAGTAATATGCAATTCTTATACCTTCAAAAGAAATGAAAAGAAGACATCAGAAATGGAAAGATATCTCTTGTTCATGGATGGAAGAATTAATAATGTCAAAATGGCAATCTTGTCCAAATAATTATACAGATTAAATGCAGTGACTTTATATGCATTTGATTCGCAAAACCTATAAAATTACCCAGACATGACTTTAAGACACAGATCAAATGCTCTTGAGATTTGTTTGAGTAAGAACAACCACCATCACCCTGTACCTCAACCCATAGCCAAAACAATAGTAGGAAAAAATGTGAGAAGACTGGAGCAATAATAGAGCAGGAAGGATTCTCTGACCTGGAATCAATCCTCAAATCCCATATAGCCCCTCAAGACCTACTAGGGCTGATTCCAGAGGGCAGAGTCAGGTTTAAACCCTGAAGACTAGACTGGTTAGTGTGGCCCAGAAAAACAAAATGAAACAAAGAGATGGAAGGCTTCTCTTTCCCCAACTTCTTTTTCTCAAGCTATACTACAAAATGGCAGTGATCAAAACAGTGTGGTACTGGAATTCATTCTCAGACAATGAAACAGAATTCAGAGAAGTTTTATAGGGACTGCATGAGGAGCAGAGGCAGATCCTCATGAAAATGGAAAGTTAATATTTGATAAAGAAGAAAAGTACATTGAAGTGGATCAAGGAGAGCCTCTTTAATAAATGGTACTAGGAAAACTTGTAGCTCACATGCAGAACAACTTAGAGATCCTAAAGACCATCTATAGCTGAAGGACATTAGTATGTCTGCTCGCTCATTCCATTGTGTGCTCACACCGATCAGGAGTCCTCTGGTACTGAGGGATAAATATGCTACCGATCACATGGAACTAAAGGAGAGGGGCATGCAGGCTGGCACAGCCTGAGACTGAAGATCAGGATCCTAGGCCTGAGGTAGGAGCAGGGATCTGAGAGCCCCAGTGCCACACTGGGGCAGTCTTCTTAGGGAAAAGAGGGAACACAGAACAAGATCCTCTGAGAAATAAAGCAGGTGTCCTTTGGGAAGGGTAAAACAGGAATGTGGAGAAAAAGTTCGGGCAATCACAATGTAGAAGCAAAGGGAATTTGAAATATCTGTTGACATTAATTTTTCCCAAAAGATAGTAAAAAATTAAAAAATAAAGAAAATTAAGAGTTATAAGAATTAGTTCACATATTCTCATCAAATTCCTGCAAAAGAGACTAGAAATTTGATTAAAGGAATAATGCCAATTGACTGTTCAGAACAGAAGCAAGACTGAACTTTATAAACAGCTTTGCCAGCTTAAGATTATGTGAAATTATCACCCTGACCGATCTTTACATGTCTGTGTTAAAAATAAAATTCTGGAGACAAAAAAGGAAAACCCTAAAAACCTTTCAGAGAGAAATTAAATGACCTGCAGAAGTGTAAGAATCAGACGGGCTTTGGGATTTCATCAGCAACAGGTCATGTCCCAGAGATAGTGCACCCAAGAAAGTGAAAATATTTTGAACTCTACATTCTAAAATAGTCAAATATGTATTGAGGGAAAACCAACAAAACCGTTTTAAATACAATGGGCATTCTACCCATGGCATTCCTGGTTTCACCATAAATGGATGTTTATATACTAACAAGGTGCCCTCCCAATGGAAAACCAGCAGGACAGTTTTACTGTTCAAGAAGGGAGACATTCACGACATCGGCAACTATCGCCCCATCTGCCTGTTGTCCGTCATCTACAAGCTGTTTACACGAGTCATCCTGAACAGGATTAGCAGAACACTAGATGAAGGACAACCATGCGAGCAAGCAGGCTTCCGGAAAGGATTCAGCACAATCGACCATATCCACAAGGTAACCAAGCTCATTGAGGTTTGTAGGGAATACAAGATGCCACTCTGTCTCACGTTCATTGATTTACAGAAAGCCTTTGATTCTGTGGAGACTGAAGCAGTCATCGAAGGCCTAGCCAAACAGGGTGTTCAAACCCAATACATCAAGATCCTTCGTGAGCTGTATTACGGATTCACTACCAGGATCTCACCATTCTACAAAGAAGTGATCATTAATGTGAAAAGAGGGGTTCTGCAGGGGTGATACCATTTCACCCAAACTCTTCAGCGCCACCCTCGAGAACATCATGCAACAATTAGAATGGGAAGGAATGGGAGTGAAGATAGATGGTTGGCAACTACACCACCTCCACTTCACTGATGACATTGTTCTAATAACACCAAACATTAGCAAAAGCGACACAAATGCTGGCTGACTTTGACCGAGAATGTGGAAAGATAGGTCTACAGCTGAATCTAAAGAAAACAATGTTCATGAAGAATTAACTAGTTCCAGAGGCCCCATTCACTCTCAATGGAACAAACATCTCTGAATGCAGCAGCTATGTGTACCTAGGTCGAGAAATCAACATGAGAACGACCCAAAACCTGAGCTGCACAGGAGGAAGAGGAGCAGCATGGAATGCCTTCAAAGGCATCGAAGAAATAGCTAAAAGGACAAAGAACCTCTGGCTCCGGGCACATCTCTTTGACTCCACCGTTCTCCCTGCTTTAACATACGCCTCAGAGACCTGGGCCCTATGAAAGCAGGATGAGAATGCTATTCGGGTTTCCCAGAGAGGAATTGAAAGAGCTATGCTTGGAATATCACGCCTCATTCCAAGCTATGCTTGGAATATCACGCCTCACTCAAGTGAGAGAAGGAATTTGGAGTTCTGACCTCCGTCGCTATTCCAGAATCAGGGACGCTGTCTCGTTTGCCAAGGCATCGAAAGTCAGATGGGCTGGACATGTAATGCGATTTGGAGACAACCGCTGGACTACAGCCATTGGATCCCACGAGATGTCAAAAGATCACGTGGCCGCCCACCTACAAGATGGTCAGACTTCCTTGTTAAGACCCTGAAGGAACGGTTTGAGGCTCTTCATATTCCTGAATCAACCAGATGCCATTGGGCTACATTGGCACGTGATAGGGTCCAATGGAAATGTTACTGGTGCCCGCTCGAGCAAATCGATGAATAATGGGATTCAAGTGATCAAGTGATATGCTAACAAGCTGGTGCCAACATCAAAAAATCACAAAATTCTATCTGGCTCCTAGGACTATCTGCTGAAAAGTTTGATTTGTTGTTGATCCTCTGTGGTGCCTTGCACAGTAGGTGTTAAATATATGCCAACTCATTGTAAGACCTCCATCTTTTTGCAGATTACTTTTTCCTTATCAAAAGTTGGGCCACTAAAAACTGTTTTAGAACATGGTGCAGCTACCTGGGGATTATTGACTTTGGGGGAAGCTACATAATTCCTTGAGATTGGGAATTTTTCTATCTACTGTAAGGTATTTAGCTTCACCAACTAGAAGCAAGTAGCATTCCCCCATCCTGATAATAAAAACACATCTTCAGACATTTTCAAAGGTCCCCTGGGAGGCAAAATTGTTTCTTATCAAGAGTCACTATTTTTAAAGGGGTCAATAGTCTTTCCCAGGAGATTTGTGTTTTATTGGGCAACAGCATTCCTTCAGAAATATGTAAACTATTGATCTATTATCCATCATTTTCAGAAATCAGTAACCGTAATTTTATTGTGACACCTAATTTCCAAGCCAATTTCTTGGTTGCCCTGGGATGGTCAAGCTTGAGTGAGGAAGACAAAGCCTGAATCCTAAAAAGCAACAGTGGCTCATAGACACTTTCAATCTTTCTGCAGTTTCCTTCTAGAAAACACTTGGTTTGTCCATAGTGTTGTGGCATCCAATTTCTGCTTTCTGTTTCTTTTTATTACTGCTCACAAATCAGGCAATTCTTATCTAAACTCATCTCTTTCTTGCCAGTAGCGCAGCCAGCCGAAGTTCACTCTGATCCTAACCGTTCTTTGAAAAATCCAGGCTCAGATGTCACGCAGTCTCCTTCAAAGTGGTTATAAAATACAGTTCATTCTAAGTGTTCTTATTGCTGAGCAGGTCTTCGGAGGGTAACAGAAATCGGCATGCAATATTCCACCTGATCACAGATTGTCCACAAATCTTAGGATTTTTTATTCCTGCATTAGTCAACTTCCAGGAACCAATATCTCACTACTGAGATAGGTTAAACACACTAATAGTCCTCTAGCAGTTTAGTGGCTCAAGTCAACATATGCCTATTTCCCGCTCACGTCATATTCCGTTGGGTCATTGGGTGGGATGTATCTTCTATGCTGTTATACAGGCAACTATCTTCTTCTATCCTGTTTGTTTCCGCAAAGTTGAGAATCTTCTAGTTTGCTCTAATCAGCTGATCAACAAAGAGAGTTACACCTAGGAAATGCTTTGATGTTTTTGTTTTGTTTTGAGGCCATCCTTGATGGTGTTCATCTCTTATCCCTAGCTCTCAGGGACCATTTCTGGCAGAATAAGGAGAACACATGTGGTGCTGGAGATTAAATCCAAGTCAGCTGCATGCAAGGCAAGCACCCTATCCATTGTACTATCTCCAGTCCCATAGAAAATGTTTTTTGTACAAATCCCAGAAATATGCATATCACATCTGATCCTGCTCAAATAGCCACGACTCTGCCTGCATATCTTTCTAACTGCAAGAAACCTAGAAATGTAATAACGAGTGCCAAGGAGGAGGGAAACATGGATACTGGCAAGCACATGCAGTCTGACTGAGTCCAAATTGAAACCAAATTTCAGATGGTTCCAAGGTGAATGCACATAAAAAGACAGTGAATTCAAACTTAACAAATTATTTGATTAGGAAGCTGAAAATCCTAGCTAAATAATTTCTGAACAGCAACAATAAAATATTATAATAATATATGAGCAAAGTAGCCAAGTGAAAAATATAATAATAATAATAAAAGGAGGAACTTAAAGGGGAAATAAACTGCTACAAAGTAATCCTGTGCTGAAAACGTTTTAAATTATAAACAGCATGATTCTGAGGCATTGAGGGGGTGAATAACAACAATCCTCTTGACCACTATGCTTAGAACATGTCATTTGTGAAGCATAAACTAAGAGATAGAGGGTACACTTTTTCTCATAAAATTCTAGTCTTCCGAGTCATAGTGAATAATACAAAATAATGATATGCAAAACAAAATTATTTGCTTGAGAATATGGTGACTCTATAGGAGAAAAACCACAAAAGACATGATAGCTGTAGAAAAGAAGCTGACACTTTTCACATGTAAGAAAAGAATATTTTCTGTTAAATAATCTTAACAGCATGACCAAAAAACTCCAGAAGTGTTCAGAGCAATAAATATCTTTGGTATTTGAACACAGGGGAAATTACTCTAACTATAACTAAGAGAAAGTCTAGACCAAAAGCACTGGCTGTAAACATTGTCATTCCCAATTGCTGTCATATTCCTCTGAATATAATCATGTAGAAAAGTTTTTTCAGAGATGGCTCCTGCTAGTGTTTTATTTATCAATAATTATCTGCTATTACTTGAATTTAGACAATCCAAGGCGTTTGTGAAAAGTAGGCAGTTTTTCTACAATTACAGCTTTTTGTGACAATGAAGCTAGTGACTGGGAGATAGTAATAGCATTGGATTAGCACAACCTCTGTGGAAGCCTCACTCCGTAGGGCCCCTTCTAGAGCTCAGATAATGTATCCCAGTTATTTGGGGTCTGACGCTTATCGAAAGAGACAGAATTAATCATGCTGGGTTGTGTGATATGTTTTGAGGGACGGACATGACTCCACTAAAATGAAAAAGGCAAAATAATTTTCTGTGGGCTTTTGAATCCTAAGGTTACCCTCCTGTTCCCCTATCGTCCATCTCCAGATTAAAGCTTGGAGCAATTACAAGATTTTAAAGTGAGTGGGGAGGTGGGGAGCAGGCAGGCTGCACCTGGAAACCATTTTCTTGATTTGTGCTGGCTGGAGTCCTGGAGATAGAACAGCAAGAATACCTCTCTGGGATTTCTTTGAAATCTGGGCAGGATGAATGTCTGAAGGGAAGGATCGGGGATGAAGGGTGGGGAAAAAAATTCGTTCCTGGTTACCACATTGCTGTTCTGCAATGGAGCAGCTTGGCCTGACTTGGGGTTGAGTTTAAAGGAAATCAACAAGGCAGACTTCAACTATGCAGGAATTTTCTGCCCTGAACTTGCCAATTTTTCAAACATAACTGGGTATTGTATCCGCTCTAGGGGGTTGCCAGCATCAAGGCTCTCACAGTTCCGTGCTGAAGATTTTTTTCCAATAGCTGTGAAAATTACAATGGGGTTTTCTCTGCTTTAGCACATTCAAAGGATGACAGATAATTAGCTCGTTGCTTACATTACCTGGAAGTGCACAGTAATAAATTTGCTTGTGAAAATCCTTTGTTGTGTCATTAAGCATTCACAAACTTGAAAGTTTTGTTTCCCCATTCTATTTGTGTAAACTAGTGAGCTCAAATAATGTGAAATATATTTTCCCCAAGATGGAGAACAGAAAAATGCAGACAGGAGCAAGCAATAGTCTCAACTTATATAAAAGATTTTGCATACATTTAACACAATTGTCAGCATTAATGAGTTTGCATCTCTGGCAATGAACACTGTACAGTGAACTTCTGAATGCACTGGTCACACTGACCATAGTTAGAATAAAAGTATACTTGGGAGTTCCTACTATGTGCCAGGATCTTTACTCGCCTTATACTAACAATTGCTCATGAACAACCATAGTTAATGATAAGAAAGCGATGCTAGGAGATGTAAATTCCCCAACGCTAAGAAGATGAGTAAAGAATTCCTCCCACTCCTGTCCTTGGGACTTAGTGCTAGCCACTGTTAATATAATCATAAAGAACCAGTTTCTATTCTCACTAAGTTCAACTTCAGGCAGGGAAGAGAAGAAAACCACGTTTTTGGATTATGGGGCCCCCTCTTCTGTGAAGGGTTCTGAAGAGACACATAAACTCAGGTTCTTGATAGCAGGTGTGTTGGTTATGTATCACTTGAAAAATTGTCTTCTCTTCATTACTGTCATTTTTAGATCAAAATATTATTAAAAAAATGTGGTCTCAAGACTTGCTGGTTAGATACTGAAGACCTGGGTTTTACTTTTGATTCTACCCATTTTTATGACTACAGACACCTGAATTTACATGAATATAACAAATACAACTAGACTATCTGGACATCATTTACATTAAAATATAGTAGGAAAAATCCAATTATTTTACAATAGACTCATAGAACAAAACCATGACCAAACAAATAGAAAATAACAAACATAAGTCATTTTTACAATCTCTTCTCACAGAGGTGAACATATTCAGCTTCTAGGTTCTCTTGTCACTATTATTCTATTTTCTCTCAAATCTTCATAATACAATATGAGTCAGTTAGCAAAATTCTGGATTTATTACTTTTTTGCTATAATCACCCAGACCTCTGTTCATTATATCCATTATTTCATTTTAATTGAAATGCAGTTGACATAGGATATCATGTTAGGTTTAAGTGTATGACATTATGACTTAATACACTTACATATTAGGAAATTATCGCCTTAGTAAGTCTTGTTAATATCACTAGGGATCCTTATTTACAAAACTTTGGGCAAAGTAACTTAATAATTTTTTTCTCTTAGTAATTTACAAATCACTGTATCACTGTCTTCCCATTGTTCATTGATTTGCTCGAGTGGGCACTAGTAACATCTCCATTAGTCCTGTCACAAGCAAGTGCAACCCAAGGGCATCTACTTGCTACAGGGACAGGAGGAGCCCGAAACCATTCTTCAGGTTATGGAACTGAGGTCCATAATAGTTACTAGTCTTTGGCATAAAAAGTAAATAAAACACGGTAGCTTGCCAGGCTTTACCGTGTAGGTGGTAGGAGTCTCAGTAGAAGGCTCTCAACCTGAGCATTTACTGATGAAACTTAAAGGAGGAAGATCAGGTTTTCTCTTCGATGGAGCTCTGAGAAACTATAGAATCTGGATGTTGAGAATAACTAACTGCATGATGCGTGGTTTGTGGTTTGCTCAGGCTTCTTGCCAGGCTTACTGGTATCAGTTAAAACATGTCTATAACTGTTTACTATGTATAAATGTGAAAGAAATTGGGAAGAACCTTATGCAAAATTCAGTATCCTATAAAAATATCGTGCGGCCACACGCCAAGGGACATGTGGGTCTCGTGTGGGTGGGTCTCTCTCTCTCCAGGGCAACTGGCATGAAGGTGGAGGAAAGGGCAGGTCCCAAAACTCCACTCCGAGTCTTCCCAGCATGGTCTCTCTCCCGCTCATGAGAGCAAACCCCTTGGAGCAATGTTGGACTCGGCCAGGGGATGGCTGAGCCCCTTACTGGGAGGCCAGGGGATGGCTGAGCCCCTTACCGGGAGGGTTGCTTCCACATGGGGCCAGCCAAGCAGCACAGCTGTGGGTCTGAAGTGGATGAGTCTGGATCTCTTCCAGGGTTGCAAATTAGCTGAGTCTGGCGTGGGTGTGTCTCTCTCTTCTGGGGCAACTGGCATGGAGGCGTAGGAAAGGGCGGGGCCCAAAACTCCTCTCCCAGTCTGGCCAGCATGCTCTCTCCCCACTCATGAGAGCAAACCCTTGGAGCTATGTTGGACTTGGCCAGGGGATGGCTGAGCCCCTCACTGGGAGGTCAGCTCCATGGGTTGCTTCCACATGGGGCCAGCTGAGCAGTGCGGCTGTGGGTCTGAAGTGGATCGGCCTGGATCTCTTCCAGGGTTGCAAATTAACTGAGTCTGGCATGGGTGGGTCTCTCTTCCAACCATGCTGGCATGGTAGAATTTACAAATGTATAATGTAATTATAAAATCAAGAGAGGAAGCTACATATTATATTCTTTCATTCATTTCTAAAATATATTTACTGAGTAGTCACTATGTGATACACTTAGTGCTAGCCACTGTTAATATAAACATAAAGAACCGGTTTCTATTCTCATTAAGTTCAACTTCAGGTAGGGAAGAGAAGAAAACAACTTTTTTGGATTATGGGCCCCCCTCTTCTTGAAGGGTTCTGAAGAGTGTACTGTGTTGGTACTAATCATAGACTGGCTGGCTTTGAACAGCTCAACCTAAAGTGAGATTTGATGGATGATTGGAAGTAAATCAAGCAAAGAAGGTGAAGGAGAATCATAGGGCATCACAGAGGGAGAAGAGAGTATGAGTAAAGGCACAGCACCATTAAAGTACAGGACACTCACCATTAACTGCAAGTTGTTAAGGTTAACACTAGTGGAGTGCAGAAACACCAGCCAGAATATTCTAAAGAGATTCACATGAAAGAAATTCAAATGCTGGTAAAATTTGTGAAGGAGACCACGGGGCTCAAAAGAATATAAGCTCTAAATAATAAAAGTTAGCAAGATGAGTGTTGAAAAGTATACAAAGGAACACATTTTTCTGAGTTCTAATCAGAAACATGCTAATTTGGTGAATTAAACAATAATGCATCTGTTGACGTGCTATAAGTTGAAGAAGAGTTAATGTCAACATCTTTATAATAGCAGATGTATAGAGTTTAGTAAAAAGAAAATCTATGGTAGAAAATATTGGACATACTGAATTTGGATAATGTTGCATATTAGGTAGTTCACAGGAAGGACCTTTGCTAAAAGTTTATACAATTCTTATCATCTAAGCTCTTAAATGTTGACTTATACAGCCATGGCTTACCTACCTTATGAAAAATATATTATAGGAGATAGGTAATAACATTTCTTTAAAACATTATATTGAGAGCTATGAGGCAGCTCAGTGGTAAGACTCATTCCTGATATGCACTGGTATCCAAGTTAGAACCTGATACATGAGCTGGTACACAAGTTCAAATCCAGAAGCTGACCCAGAATTTAGAGGTGTCCTTAAGTCTATCAGGTCTATTTCCTCCCAAAGATATTTGGGATAGAGAATAAGTAGGGAAAGAGTAAATCCAAGAAGCATATAAAATACAAATCCTGTTTAAATCAACGTCAAAGACAGTAGAGGAGAAGGGCACTTCTCACTTGTGAATTCCTATAACTTAAGCAATATTCAATCTGCTCAGCTTTCTCATGTGTCCAAATTTCATTATATTCCAGTTTGAGAAACTGAAAATTTTAATAAATTAGAAAATAACAGTAACTCTTTAACGTGTGAAGATTATTATTATAAGAACCTAAGGAGGAACAGAACAACCACACACCCAATAGCTTAAACCACCGCATGGAGTTTTACTTTTAACCACTAATAAAGCATCTCTTCCTTTAAGCACTGCTTTGCAATTCTAATGGAACTAAGAAGGTTATGTGCCAAGCTAATACTTGCATCATAAGTGGTGGTTTAAATGTTATAACAAGTGAGGTAGATTATTTCCTTTTATCTAAGTAGAATTTAATGATGCATGATGACTAGAACTGACTTGATAAAGTAAATCAAGTGTGACAAATCATCCTGTAAGTAATAGTAAAAATATAAAATAAAACACTAATGTTTCACAAAATAAATTATTTAGACCTGTGCAAAGTGATTTTTTTTTATAAAACAAAATGTTGTAGAAAACAAACAGTGACACATGGTATCAATGAAATCATAAATTTGTAAGGCCATTTTCCTAGAAATAAAAAAGAATCAATTGGAAAAAGCTTTGAAAACACTCTCATTCTGGATCTTAATATTAGTACTCTATAAAGCGAGACTTTTACCGCATTTCTGGATGTCAGAGGCTTTATGTCTTGTATCAATCAGGTCAAGAAGACAATCATCACAATACTAAACTATTACTGCATTTTCCAATCAGCTTAAGAATTTCAAATTTGATAATAATAACTTCCTCTAAGCAGTGATCATAACCAAACATCTTTTTCCCTCACATACCCCATCATGAATCTTATGTCTATCTTGTACTGTAATTTGCTATGCAGAGCGGTAAAATATATCTCCATGAGTCAACAGTAGCATCATAAATACTCTATTATGGGATACTAATGAAAAGGACTGCCAAGCTACCATTGCTCTAGCATTGCAGAGGGTGCATAAAAGAGTAATAAATCAGTGGCTCTTAACAGCCAATTTGCAGTACTTATATAAAATATGGCCTATGTCATATATATCATTGAAAATTCTCTCTTATTCATCAGGAAAATTATACATAGCAACAAAATAACCAATATATTAACATCATACTGTTCCCACTTGACTTTGTTTCATGTCCCCTCTATGGAAAGACATCTCTGTTGGCTAAGTAATGTCTTTTACTATAGGGTCTCTGGAAAATATAATCTGAGTCCATTTAAGTTCCTTGTGAAATGGTTGCAAACTATTCAAAATAATTATGAGCTTGGCCATTTCCCTAACACCTATTTGTTATCCTAACAACAGAATTCTTATTTAGGAAACCAGTTCAGTGATCAGTTAGAAAATGTCGAATTCTGTAGATCAACAGATACACTGTTAGAGTTATACTAGTTCCCTCTGGACCTCTAATTGAATATTTATTCCATACTCAGTCCCCATTTCATACAAATAACAGCCAAAACTGTCTTTCATGGCCTGGCATTTCATGGAAAGAGAGTCTCTTTGGGTAACTAAAGAATAAGACTCAGTGGGAAATTTTAGCCTCTGGCTGGTTTAAAAAATAAATACTTCAACAAAACCATTTGCATAATGAAATTGTATTATCCATAAGAGATTTAGAAAATTGTATCAAATGAAGCTAAGCCACAGTTTAAGATATGTTTATGGGGTAGACAAGTCAATCTTCCTAATGCAAATAATTTTTTGTTTTGGTTTTGCAGAGAAAGAGAGAGCTCCTCTCAATTTTAGAATGGAGAACGCTCATTGGAAAACAACAGCTGTTTGCTCTTGCATGTGTAAAATGTCCATAATTTATCTGAAGCAGCTTTCAAAATCCCTTATGTATTTTTTCATTCTTTGATCTTATAGTTCACATGTTTTGTTAATTGGCAGACAGTTGGAATCTTGGAGACACCCGTTAGTAAATGAAGAACACATATAAGAATCACTCCGCACTTCTCCCCTGAGAACTGCACAGTCTTTACTTGATTCACAGATTCATGTTGTCACACACTCAAGTGTGCCTTGCCAGAAAAGACAGATCAGCACTTGCAAATTGTACTATTCATTTATTTGTGCTTGTGCTAGATTCCAGAGTCTTTGAGGTACTATCCAGTATGTTCTTTTTTTTGGAGAACACCAAATAGAATGTTTTAACAAAATTCAAGAAGTACAGTCATAAATTTGCATTTCAAGTTTCATACAAATCATAACACAATGTCCTCTGTGCTCTCTGGATCTTATTCTTAGGTTTTGAAAACATGGTTCCTTGATAAAAAGGAAAAAAAAATTGTAGGTTTGAAAAATTACAATTAAAGTCAAAGAATAATACTGAGATTTGAATATTAATGAAAAGCATAATGTATGCTATTACATCCAGTAAACACTTTAACTCATTTATTTTACTTTTTATTTTCTAACTGCTCCACTGACTATACTGGGAACAAAATAAACCTTGCCTTATTAGAACTTAGCAAAGGAAGAAGATAAAAACATGCAAATATATAGTAAAATACAGAAGACTATATGAGTTATAAATACATTTTTGCATATGTCACATATACATGTATGCATATGTAACAAATACATATATGTGTAACATATATAATATGCATATATACATAAATTATACATACATCTACATATATTCTTGGAGAATGCTGAATTTAGGATAAGGTCCTTCCCAAGATCTTTCACATTTATACATAGTAAACAGTTATAGACGTGTTCTAACTAATACCAGCAAACCTAGCAAGAAGCCAGAGCAAACCTTACATCATACAGTCAGTCATTGTCAACATCCAGACTCCATAGTTCCTCAGAGCTCCATCCAAGAGACAAACTCATCTTTCCCCTTTAAGTTTCATCAGTAAATGCTCGAGATGAGAGACTTCTACTGACACTGTACCACCTACATGGCAGAGCCTGGCAAGCTACCTGTGTTTATTTACTTGTTATGCCAAACACTAATAACAATTATGGACCTCAGGTCCATGACCTGAAGAATGGTTTGGGGCTCCTCCTGTCCCTGGAGCAACAGATGCCTTGGGTTACACTTGCTTGTGACAGGACTTATGGAGATGTTACTAGTGCCCACTTGAGCAAATCAAAGAACAATGGGAAGACAGTGATACAGTGATATATATACACATATATATATATACATATATATACACATATATATATATATATATATAATACTTATGCACTCAGAGGTCATTCCTGGTGGTGCTCGGAGAATTCTCTGATTCAATGTATTGCCCCGGACTGAAACCAGGGCCAGACTTGCATGACCTATACTATCTCTCCAATATCACCAGCTGCCGTTGCCTCCCCAGATGCTCCCCCTCCCCCACACACACATACACAACCCTAGACCCTATCAAGGATTTTGCCTATGGTTAACAGTGATGTCTGTTAGGATTACCTTTTAAGATACCAGAACGTCTGAAAATGAGAAAAAATATTTTACTCTAAAAATTCTGACATTAACTTAAAATTAACTTTTTTTATGAACATAAATTTCACAACCCACAACTGCATGACACCTCGTCATCATCCTTGTCTTAATCCCTGACTTTCACAATAGGCATTTATTAGGCATCTTTGAACCTGAAAGAAGCCTAATAGATTTTCCATGTCTAAGGATAAAAAATCAGAGCAGTTTTATACACTAATGTAAATATGCTCACTCTTCCTGATATCACCTAATCTTTCTAATTCTCTCACTTTGTTTTATTTTTACCTCTATGATTGCAGTTCCCAGGGGGCATACTCATTCGAATATGAACTAAAAACTTGATAAAGGTTCAACTTCCTTTAACTTCAAAGTTACAGCCCCAAGTCCTTTCAAACAGTCATCTAAGATCATGCATTATTTTTAAAAATGTCCCTTTAATCTGATTCTTGGACTCATGTTACACTGATCCTAGATCCCTCTCCTGCATATGAGTCAGTTATCCTCCCCAGCCCTCCAGCTCCAGACTTTGGTAATGGAAATTATTGCTTTACCTCACATATATGGAGAGTCTCATTTTAAACATAGACTATTTGTCTTCTTTGAGTCTGTATGTCTTGGTGTTTCTCAAAGAAGCAATCTGCACAGGAAAGTAAAGTTTCTAGTGCAAGCAGGACAGATGTGCAAGACACTTGCATGCTCCTGACCCCAGCCTTTCCTGATCCCTGTCACCAAATATGCTTAAGACCTCTCAGTGCAGAGCAATTAATAGCCCTTGAGTTCTTCTGAACCCCAAAATATCCAAAAAGAAAATTAAGACTTCTCTGATAAAATTTCAGAGATATGACCGGAGAAATGAAGATATGCAATGGATATATAGATGCCAACAATATAACATTATTGTCTAAATTCCATTTTCTAAATTGGCCATAATAGTGGCAAAAGTTAGAACATACATTTATTCTAACAATTATCGAACTCGTTTCTAGCTAATCTAAGTCAATCAGCTTCATTAACTCTGTCTTCCCTCACTTTATGCCTACCCAGATCTTGCATCTTTGGGATCCTTAGCATATGCCTCATATATTCAATATTATTGTATACAAGAGGCCATTGCATGACTGTGATAAAACAATAAGACATAGGGTCACTAACTCCTATAAATTCAACTATTATAAGGGAGTATTTTTATGACAAAGAACTTGGTAAGATTTAAAATTATGAGAGTTTGACTCTTTACTTATGACTTAAAATAATTCTATTTTAAATCCTTATATGTTTTATTTATTTACTTTTACTATTATTGCAGTCTAGATATTATTTTTATTGAATCAATGTGATTTTTTATTGAATCAAAATTGCTCAATGCTCACATATTTAAAATTAAATTACAATTTTTTTTTTTTAGATTTTCTACATTGGGAGGTTTCTTTCTATCCTTGCACTATTATTTGTGAGCAAATTACTCTATTTTACAATCCTTTCTGAAACTATTCTCAGAGATGCTGAATATGCATCCATTTTATCATGGATTTATTTATTCAAAAATATATTTCCCATCTATCACCTACCAGGGACTACTATAGACAATAGGAACAAAACAGTTCCTATCTTTCTGGAAATACGTAAAAGAAGACAGGCAATAAATATCATGCCAAATAAGTGGTATAAAAATACAGAGCAGTATGAGTTGGGGGGAAATTGCATGGATAAGAAATTCAAGAATGCCAAGATAAGAAACAAAATGTATCTTTTTATGGGGTTATGAAAGGGGCTCAATACGGAGATGAATAAACAACTATTTTTGTAATCCTACTTAAATTCTCCAATTCATACTGAACTTATAAGACCTGGAGGAAAGGGAGCTGAGAAATATCTTCTCTGTATATAAAATATAATATTATAACATTTATTATTATATAAATGTCATATTATATAACATAAAACTATTTATTATTTTATATCAAACTTCACAAACTTGTAATCATTTTTAGAAGATCTTATGTTTCTTATCTTTCTGCTGGCCCATGTTAGCCAACCATTGACAATATTATCACTTATACTATGGGTCATATGGAGACTTAAAGCCCAGGAAGTGCTCAGAGATCCATGGAAGTACAAGAAACATAATGCCAGTACATTGTAAGGGGGAATTAATCTTTATTCTTCATTTTGTCCATACCATGTACCAGATACTACTCAAGTACTTGAAAATATGAGATTAGTAGAATCCATTGTTCAAATGAATTTATAGTCAAAGTCATCAAAACCCAAAGTAAGATCTCTTTGTTGACCCAGATACTTGTTCTGAAATCATGGGGACATCACAGATTAGTGCACTCGGAACAGAATTAAGCCCTCCTACGATTGGATAATAATTTATGATAAAGTATCTAGAGGATAAAATGGAGAAATTAAAGTGTTTGATAAATGGCTTTGGGAAAATTAGATAGTGTGTGTGAAAAAAATAAAACTGGATTACTATCTCACATGTACCACATGTGACCACAGTTACTCCACAGTTAACCACAGTTAACTCAAAATGGGTTAAACGCTGATATCTATTTTCCAAACCCATAAAATTCATTGAAAAAAACACAAACATTTCATGATAGTAGCTTCAATGATGTTTTTAGTAATTCAGCTCTGTGAGCAATGAATAAATGCATTACATCAAACTAAAAATCCCTTGAACAGTAAAATAAATTATTGCTAAAATGCAAAGAAATTCTACTGAATAGGAGGCTATATTTTAACACCACACAACTAATATACAGTCAAGATATATAAGGAGCTTATGAAATTCAACACCAAGTAAACAAAATGCCCCATGAAAAATCAGAAAAATTATGCAAACATTTCAACAAGTAAGATATACATATGGCAGAAATGATATTCATTATCACTTATCTGCAGAGAGACTCATATAAATGAGATATCACTCATACCTGTGAGAATGGCCTGAACAATGTCAGAAACAACTAGTTTGGCAGGAGCTTGGAGAAAAAGACCCATTGACTCTGCTGATTTGGTTTTAAAAATTGGTTTTGCCTCTATGAAATATGGCATATAAATTTATAAAAATATTAAATATATATTATATGTATATTAAATATAAATATTAATATAAATATATATTATATTATATGACACAGGTACACCCGGCAGAGCAGAAACCAGCTTTCCCCGTTGAACCCCCTGCACTCCATGGACCACGAGAGCAACTTCGGACCTGAGTCCACCATCCCGATGGAGCCTCGGAGGAGGCCAGAGAAACTCCCACACCTTGCTGGCAGCGATCTGTGTCACAATCCACACTCTGCAGCTGGTAAGATCTCCCCCCAGCATATTAATCCACTCTCCAGCCCACAGATTAATCCAGTCTCCAGCCCAGCTTGTCAGAAACCCAGCCTACAAGGACCCGCCCTGCAGAGACCCGCCCTTCAGAGGAGAGTATTTCAAACCCAGGAATGCTTGAGCCTCAGACACAGGTACACCCGGCAGAGCAGAAACCAGCTTTCCCGTTGCGCGCGCTGCTCGCGATTTACTTCCAAACTACCACAAATATTCTACCCATCCCTCTGAGAGAGCCCCACAAAGCAATGAGAATATAGTGCCCGCATGGCAGAGCCTGGCAAGCTGTCCGATGCGTGTTCGATATGCCAAACCCAGTAACAAAAATGTTTATTTTCCTGACCCGAAAGAGCCCTTAATACGGCAGCAGTAAGAAAGGCAAACAAGCAGTGCCTGATAAAATTTCACGGCTGTCCTAGGCTGCCAAAAGCGAAGAAGGACTAAAATGACTGTCTGTACTTTCAATGCACGTACACTGGCAACGGAAGCATATATTGAGGATCTGATGCTGCAAGCAAGAAAGATCAAGTACGACATCATTGGTCTGACTGAGACGAGGAGGCGTCAGTCGCATCATGCTGTATTTGACACGGGAGAAGAATTGTTCCTTGGAACATGTGATGAAAGAGGCGTCGGTGGCATTGGTGTCCTTGTCAACACGAACATGGCTGTCAACATTGATTCATTTGAATGCCTAACAAACCGAATAGGACGATTACACTTGAGGAGATGTGGCCCACTGCCAGCAATTTCTATCTTCATTGTCTATGCACCAACATCCACATACAAAGAAGATGAAATTGAGAAATTCTACATGGAATTGGAGGAGTTCTATATAAAAGATCACACCTTCTACAAGATCATAGTCGGTGATTTTAATGCCAAGATAGGACCGAGAAGATCGGCTGAAGAACTCCACATCGGGACCCATGGCCTAGAATGGAGCGAACAGGGTGAGAGACTATCTGAGTTCATCATGTCCACCAAGACTATTCATGGGAACTCACAGTTTCAGAAGGCTGAAGCGAAACGTTGGACATGGGAATCTCCTGGTGGACAGTTCCACAATGAAATTGACCACATCATCTTCAATCGACGGTTTTGTCTGACCGATGTTGCTGTCGTCCCCAAATTCCAGACAGGATCGGACCACCGTCTCCTTCGTGCAAAATTCTACTTCCCGCAACGGGAGAAAAGGCTGCAAAGTTTAAGAAGAGAACTCCCAGAACGACCACCAACTGGGAACTCTTTAGCACCATTGCGGCAACATGGGAAGATACCATCATTGATGACATCGATGAAGAATACAACCGACTGGTTCAGCACCTCCATGATTGTGCGAAGAATGCCGAGAGAGAGAAAAACAAAAAGGACGCTTGTCTTCAGAAACTCTCGAGCTCATTCACCAACGTGGCAAGGCGCGAGCCTCAGGAGACCAAATGCTAACGTCCAAGCTTGCTAAACAGTGCAGAGAAGCGATAAAAGCAGACCTCAAAGACAGAAGAGCAGAAATACTGGAAGATGCAGCAGAAGCCGGGAAAAGTATTCGCGACTGCCCGCCTGTCCTTCGCCAACTATAAGACCAAGATGACTGCCCTCCGACGCCCTGATGGATCTATCACATCTTCCAGAAAGGCAATGGAGAAGATTATCCAGGACTTCTACTCAAATCTTTTTGATAGCCACATCCACCTGCCCACATACCAAATTCCACAGGATGGATACGTCATTCCCAACGTTCTCCCTTCTGAAATAAGACATGCCATCTCATCGGTAAAGAAGGGAACAGCACCAGGCCCAGACAAAGTCAGACCCGAACATCTGAAGAATCTGCCATCGGTGCTCATCAATACACTAGCTCGGCTCTTCACACGCTACCTGTCCGAATGCAAGGTGCCCTCCCAATGGAAAACCAGCAGGACAGTTCTACTGTTCAAGAAGGGAGACATTCATGACATCGGCAACTATCGCCCCATCTGCCTGTTGTCTGTCATCTACAAGCTGTTTACACGAGTCATCCTGAACAGGATTAGCAGAACACTAGATGAAGGTCAACCATGCGAGCAAGCAGGTTTTCGGAAAGGATTCAGCACAATCGACCATATCCACACAGTAACCAAGCTCATTGAGGTTTGTAGGGAGTACAAGATGCCGCTCTGTCTCACGTTTATTGATTTACAGAAAGCCTTTGATTCTGTGGAAACTGAAGCAGTCATCGAAGCCCTAGTCAAACAGGGTGTTCAAACCCAATACATCAAGATCCTTCGTGAGCTGTATTATGGATTCACCACCAGGATCTCACCATTCTACAAAGAAGTGATCATTGATGTCAAAAGAGGGGTTCGACAGGGTGATACCATCTCACCAAAACTCTTCAGTGCCACCCTCGAGAACATCATGAGACAATTAGAATGGGAAGGAATGGGAGTGAAGATAGATGGTCGGCAACTACACCACCTCCGCTTCGCTGATGACATCGTTCTAATAACACCAAACATTAGCCAAGCGGCACAAATGCTGGCTGACTTTGACCGAGAATGTGGAAAGGTAGGTCTACAGCTGAATCTGAAGAAAACTATGTTCATGAGAAATGAACTAGTTCCAGAGGCCCCATTCTCTCTCAATGGAACAAACATCTCTGAATGCAGCAGTTATGTGTACCTAGGTCGAGAAGTCAACATGATGAATGACCTAAAACCTGAGCTGCGCAGGAGGAAGAGAGCGGCATGGAATGCCTTCAAAGCCATCGAAGAAATAGCTAAAAGGACAAAGAACCTCCGGCTCCGGGCACATCTCTTTGACTCCACCGTTCTCCCTGCATTAACATACGCCTCAGAGACCTGGGCCCTACGAAAGCAGGATGAGAATGCTATTCGGGTCTCCCAGAGAGGAATCGAAAGAGCTATGCTTGGAATATCACGTCTCACTCAAGTGAGAGAAGGAATCCGGAGTTCTGACCTCCGTCGCTATTCCAGAATCAGGGACGCTGTCTCGCTTTGCCAAGGCATCGAAAATCAGATGGGCTGGACATGTAATGCGATTTGGAGACAACCGCTGGACTAGAGCCGTTACCGACTGGATCCCACGGGATGTCAAAAGATCACGTGGCCGCCCACCTACAAGATGGTCAGACTTCCTTGTTAAGACCCTGAAGGAACGGTTTGAGGCTCTTCATATTCCTGAATCAACCAGATGCCATTGGGCTACATTGGCACGTGATAGGGTCCAATGGAAATGTTACTGGCGCCCGCTCGAGCAAATCGATGAGTAACGGATTCAAGTGATCAAGTGATCAAGTGATATTATATGTATACATGTGAGCTAGCATTTCTATTCCTAAGTATTGATCCAAAAGATCATAAAAACACACTTTTGAAAAGAAATTAGCACATCTATTGTGCTTATTATCTACAATACTGAAGGGTTCAACAGCAGATGAATAGATGAGAGTAGATAGTATACATACACAAGTACATACATATATAATATATACATATAGTATATGTAACTAAGAGTACCTCTTAGTTATAAGAGAAAGAGATCCCTGCCTTTTTCTATAACATGTATGCAACTGAATAGGGCTCATATTAAGCAAAATAAATTGGAAGGGGAACACTAAAGACTAGACAATATTATTTATATATGAGATCATCTGATACCATATCATAGAAAGGTCAGTCTATATATTTTAAGATTCTGCTCTTATGTTGAGTATGTGTGTGTGTGTGTGTGTGTGTGTGTGTGTGTGTGGGGGGTGCACAGCTGATGATGCCCAGGGCTGACTCCTACGTCTGTGTTCAGGGATCACTCCTGGTGATACTCAGAAGATCATTTATTATGCCACAAACTAAGATTGACCACAAATACGGTGAATCCTTAATGCCTGAACTGTCTCTTTGCCCTAATCCTGAGGTCTTTAATTCACTTTAAATTGACTTTTGTGCACGGCATGATAGATAAACCTGAGGCATTTTTTCCATGTAGATATTCTATTTTCCTAGCACCGTTTCTTGAAGAGCTGTTTCTTGCTCCACTTTAAAGGATGTGGCTCCTTTGACACAGATTAACTGTCCACAGATCTGAGTTTTATGTCTAGGCTTTCAATTCTCTTTTAATTTATCTGAGAGTCTATCTTTATTTCAGCATCATACAGTTTTGATTACTACCATTTTATAATAAAGTTAGAAGTCAATGAATTCTTATCTCCCCATCTCTTTTTTTACAGAATGATTTGGGCTATGGGGAGTTTTACCATTCCATACTAAGTTTAGGAGAGTTTATTCTAATCTTTAAAGAATGTCATTGAAATTTTCACAAGGATTGCATTAAATCTGTGTGGGTCTTTTGATCGGATGGTAATTTTTACAATGTAAATTCTTTCAAAATATGAATATACAAAATTATATTTCCTACTGCTTGATTTTAACTTTTTTTTTCAGTGTTTACAGCATTCAAATTCCTTTAAAAATTGATTCCTAAAACCTTGATTGATTCCTAGGAACTTGATTGGGACATTATAAGTTGGGCTTCCTTTGTATTTTTTCTCTTGTAGTTTGTCATTTGCATATTTAGATGAATAATATTTTGTGTATTTATTTTTGTAGGGTTTACTGTTTATTTTTTCAGTGGAATCTCTGGAGTTTTCTGTATATAAAATAATGTAATCTATAATTAGTTGTACCTTAACAAATTTTAATACCCTTTGATACATTTTTCTTGTCTAATTGCTCTGACAAACACTTTCAAAACTTAGAGTGGAGAAAATGTCTATCAGGGATATCAGTCTGCCTGCTCTTGGTACCAGGATAATGGTTATTAATGTAGTCTTTACAAAGCTACAGGAAGAATTTCCTTTTCTTTCATATTTTGGAAGTGTCTGAAGAATATAGGTAATACATCTTTAAAAAGTTTGGTATGACTCATTAGTGAACCCATCTGGACTTAGACCTTTATTTTTAGGAAGATCTTTTACTTACCACTTTCATTTCTTGTAACTAGTAGGTAAGGTTTTCTACTTCCTCCTGATTAAATCTTGGAAGGTTGTATGGTTCAAAGAATCTATTCATGTCTTTTTGTTTTTCCAAATACATGGCATAGAGATATTTGTAGTCAGCTTTTAGGATTTTTCATATTTCTGAAGATTCTGTGGTAATTTCTTTCCATTCATCACTGATCCCATTTGTTTTCCTTGTGAGTCTAGCTAAGGGTTTGTTGATTTGTTTCTTGTTTTTCAAAAAAACAGTTCCTGGTTTCATTTATCATTTATATTGTTTTATTGATGTCTATATCATTGACTTATGCTCAAATTTATTATACTTTCTTCCTTGTACTTGGAATTCATGAAATATACCCTTAAATTTCTCAAGCTGATAGTATATATTCTTGAGCTTCTTTTGGGTCCATAGCTTTTATCTTCAGTCTTTATCTTCTTTTTAAATTTGAGGAATCTCTATTTCCTTCTTTAATTTCCTCTTTGAACTGTAGTAATTTAATTGTATGCTCTTCAACTTTCCAAATATTGGAGTCAACATAGAGGGGTGGCGTGGGAGGGGGTAATTTCTACCTTCATGACATGTGGATTAAGAAGATACTTGAATTAAGTTTTATTTGAGGATTTCATGGACATTTGAATTGTGCCTCATTTTTATGTAGTCTGTACTGTAGAGTGTTACATATGCATTGGGAACATATGTGTATTTTATTTTTTGGAGGATGGAAGGCCCAGTACATGTTTGTTCTTCCAATTTATCATGTAGTCTCCTGTTTCCTTATTGATGTTCTGTTTGGCATATTTGTCTAATTGGCATTTATTTCTTATTCAACATAAAGTATGAAGTTAATAATTTCCAAAAAATACATTGAAAGCCAGAGTTCTCCTATTTCATATTTCACAAGTCTTCCACCTTGGCCATCCTCCTCCTCAGTTTGACTTTTTGTATATTGATTTATTATTGGTTCAGTGTCTAAAATAAATTTGGTAAGCTTCAATATTGGTTGTACCAGAACATAATTCGTGTATTGGGGAAAATAAGGAATAACAAACCATGAGTTTTATTTTTCCTATAAACCTTTCTTTTAATAATAGAAGAAAATATTTCTGAGATTCTCCTCGAAGATTTTCCATATATCTTACTGGCAAGAATTAAATAACATGCCTTTCTCTATTTGGAATGAAAACTGGAAGTATGCAAATGCTAAAACACTGAGATAGTTGGGATTACTGTTGAGCAAAACTCAAGTCACTTGAAAATAAGTGCAAAGTGAGGTTAAAGGCCAAACAAAACATGAAATGAATTGTGAGCTCATTTTTTTTTTGGCCTGGAGACAAATTCTAGGCTGATGTCAAACCTGGCTGAAAGTTTGGATGTAGAGGATGGGTGTAGATACCCTTAGATTTGGCAGAAAGGGACAGACCAATGAAATCACCACATATGATGGAACCAGTTTTTAGAACAGGAATGCAAGATCGAAGACTCTTTTTCTTTATTATGTAACTAAAGAGAACATACTGCAGAATTTTGATCAAAGTCATGACACTCAGTTTTTAAGGTAACAGCAATTTGGTGACAGTGGAGGTTAATGAGTCTTCTCCCCAGGGTGGTCTCTTGCATAAGCGCAGCTATTTCCTGAACAACCAAAATAAGAGCAAAATCCAAAGAATGTAGTGTTAGCGACAGAATAACCCCAGAGGAAAGTATACAGTGTCTAAGAATAACAGGGAGAAGAGGAGTGATCTGAAACTTTCAGACTGGAAAGATTTCAGTTCACTAAATTTAAAGGTTGACCAGTCATAGAAGGAACTTTTCATAACGATAAAATAAATAAAATAATTCAGAATGATTATTTTTCAATTCTAAAAAATGATGCTATCACAAAAAGCATAAATGGAAATTTGAAGCTCTAGAATTTGGTTTAGATTAGTATTCTGGAGATAAAATTGAGAGTGAAGTTAAGACCTTTTTTAAATTCACATTTCATTTTCAAACCAAGTGGATCTTCATTCTCAAGAAGAACCATGAGAGAAAAGTTATAAAGACATCAGTGGTGCATACTTTTATGGCTTTGCCCTCTCTGTCTTCAGGCAGAAAAAAATTAAAGCTTGACTATTTTATAATCATTACAGTTTTCTCATAGCTACTGCTCTTTGACCTAATAGCTGCTCCTCCTGGACAGTTTAATATTCCTATATTTAAAATCAGATTTCCCACATTACTGTCATCACCTAGCCATATATTTAATCACCTGACTAAAACCCCTTCAATTTCACTATTAAAAGTATACTGCATTTATCTTTAATAGGATGACTTTATATGGTTCTTAGCTATAGTTTTAAACTATTACTAATGCTTTCCTATAAATGAGATGTTCAATAATAGCATGGAAATTAGCCACAAGGTTATAAGGTTGTGTAATCTTAGAACTTAAGGGCCAAAGTTGTAGCACAGTGGTGGAGAACATGTGTAAGGCCCTCGGTTTAATCCTGACAAAACACTCAAATAAGCGTGCACGTGCGCACACACAGACACACACACACACATACACACATACATGAATGAGCAGATAAAATGTTTTATCTTTATATAATTGATGTTAAAGAATACTAAAGTCTATAATATAAGGATAAATTGATATCAACCTTTAAAATGGAAACTTAATAGAGAATATGAACCAAAGTATAAAAGATAAATTTCATTTTCTCTTAGGTAAAAAATATTTCTGGGGCCGGAGCGATAGCACAGCAGGTAGGGCATTTGCTTTGCATGCGGCTGACCCAGGTTCGATTCCTGGCATCCCATATAGTCCTTCAAGCACTACCAGGAGTAATTCCTGAGCGAAGAGCCAGGAGTAACCCCCTGAGCACTACTGGGTGTGACCCAAAAAGCAAAAAAAAAATCTGAAGAATAAACTCCTATTTATCCTACTTAACTTTTTATTTTCTTTTTTATTATATATTTACTTATTTTATTGTAAAAATCATCTGGTATACAGAGGTGCTGTAATATGTGCTATTTAGAAGAATCACAGAGCAGTGTATTTTTATGAAGCATGAAAGACATAGAACACATCAAAGTCAATAATAGTAATTGCCACAACATTTTTCTATGTTAATTTGTTTACTTATTTTTATTTTGGGGTTACACCTGGTGATGCTCAGGGGTTACTCCCTGGATCTTCCCTCAGAAATTACTCCTGGCAGTGCTCAGGGGACCATATGAGATGCCAAGGATTGAACCCGAGTTGGCTACTGCCCCTGCTATGTTAGTTTAATAATTTAGTCATGATTTATAAACAGCAGATGTTAGGAGTTGTTACTTACATGTCCACTCTGAAATGTGTACATCTTCATAGAACTACTTTGAGTTTACTATTACACAATTGCTACTGTACAAAAATAGGATAAAATTCATACAAAGATAGGTGCAAAAATATTTGTGTAATGTTTCTTTTCTGGTTTCTAGCACAAATCTGGAATTGTGGTCAAATAGAGGCTCACAAAGCTCTGAGCAGAGTTTGAGTTCAGAAAGTTATGATTTCCAGGTTGACTGATTCCTTTAAAATTTCTGAAGATTTCCAACAAACGAAGGAAAGCAAAGCTGTTAAATGTAATCTGTTGGATTTAAATTTGATTTCCTTTATAATTGAGAAGATTATGTCTATATATTATTAGAACATACATAATAGGCTGTCTAGCTTTAGGTGCCAAAGACAGTTGACTTGGCAAATCCGTAACTAATGTTGTCTCCTTATTACTGATCTTTTTTTTTTAATTCAGATATAAAAGGAAATGGAATGCTTAGCAGAGCTAAGGCAATCCCTTAATCTGTCCCCAGTACTTAGTTATCTTACATTTTTAGGTCTACACTATTTAAACTTATACCAGAGAATATCAATAAATAATACCAAATATACTGATTTTTATATTTTTTTACCTGATTTTTGTATGACAGGAAGACAATTCTAAGCCACAGATAGCCTTTACCTCAGAGTTCCTTAATGTTCCCCAATATATAAGGCAAAGGATTTACTCTTGCTTCATCATCCCATTTTTTTCTTTTCATACTGTAATTATTATCAATAGTCATAGTAAATTCAGTCTTTTATTTTGCTTTTTGGGTCACACCTGGCAATGCTCAGGGGTTACTCCTGACTCTGCACTCAGGAATTACTCCTGGAGGTGCTCAGGGGACCATATGGAATGCCAAGGATCGAATCAGGGTTAGCCACATGCAAGACAAATGCCCTACCCACAATCGCTCTGGCCCAGTCATAGTAAGTAAATTCAGATTCCTGTGGTTGAATCAAGCAAAGAGTGCTGAATAGGTTTGTTAAAAAAAGTCTTTTTTTTTCATACCTTGTCTTCATAATAAAGAACTCTAAGTAGGATTTTCCTTTCTCCAATCCAGAATAGCAACACTGGAAGGTTGTTAGAAAATCATTTTGCAGGATTTCGTGTTCTACAATGTACTTATATCATTCCAACTTATATGTGTTACGGATAAAATTTTGGGATCGCAGATCTACAATTAGCAATATAAATACCAAATACAGGCCCTTAGAGTTCTAACTCTATTTACAAGGAAATGAAGGCATTACTACATAGCCTTTAACAGAAGTCGCAAGTTAGTTTTAAATGGGAAGATCAAGTTGATCTTTTTGACTCCCATTAAAATAAATATTTCTGAGACCCCTGGAATAGCATAGCCCATAAGTGCCTACCTTCTACTTGACCAACCAGGATTTGATCCCCACGCCATGGTCTAACAAACCCTCCATGAGTGATTCCTGAATGTAGAGCCAGAACTAGTCCCTTGGCATCACCAGGTGTGGCAAAATAACGCATTTTTCATCATTTCTTCTGATTTATTTTTGTCTTTCTTTTTTTTCTTGGTTTTGGGCCACGAAGCAGTGCTTCTGGAGGGCCTTGTGGGACCATATGAGGTGTTAGGGATTGAATCCCAGTCAGCCACAAGCAAGGGAAAATACCTGCAATATTGTCTCTCTAGTCCCTGCTTTTGATTTATTACTATAGCACTATCATAGAAGTTAACATTAATAAAGCCATGTATATTTTTGCTTGATTTTATATAAACAATCCTATTGTTTTTATACAACTTAATTGTCAACACTCTCAGCTGCAATTAATAAGAATCTGAGTAGGTATTGCAATTTTGGCAAAACTGTCAAGAAATACCACTCGGCAAGTGCTGGAAAGCATGAGAAATGAAGGCAGCCAGACAGAAGGTACAAGGGATAAATGTTCCAATTTTTCCCTATAATTTTAATCTTTCTCGGAAGGAAAAATAGACTATTAGAATGTTAGAAATACAATGTTAGCTTCTCTCATACTTTAGATCCCAAGTGGGAAAAAAAAAATCCAAAGTTCATGACAGCAAGCTCTGAGTTAAGCAATAGAATTGCCACAAAAATCACGAGAAAGAATTTAGAAATTCTCAAATATTGAACAATTTCATAAGAGAATACATTATTCCCTACAGACACTCAGAGACCGGAAAACCTCGCACAACACAACCACAGTCATCCTCAAGATCCGGATTGCACAGCTGGACACAGTCTGACCCAAAAGAGAGGCCGAATTTAAGCCCAGGTATGCAAGACTTCGGTGATCAAGCCAACGAGGCTTTTCAGGGGAGCTGAAGCTGGAATTGCCTCGCCCACTTCGGCACCCCCCCAACAAAAGGCCTGGCGGCCCTGCCCAAAACTGCTGCTAAGGTTCTTGGCCAGACACCAGGTACTCAGGCGCAGTGCAGAGTTTCTGCCTGCAGCCATGTGCTAAGCTGTTGGGGCATTCTGGTAGGGGAGGCAGGTTTTCTTCCCCACCTGCCCCCGCTAGAGACTTTGAGAGACTGGAAAACCTCCTGCAACACAACCAAAGATATCCTCTAGGTCCAAATTGCACAGCTGGACACAGCCTGATCCCCATGGCGCACAGGCAATATCTCAAAACCTGTATACCACAGACATTTGCGAGTCAGAGGTTGGGTGGGACAGATAGGGGAACAGTGTGCTAGTAATCCTTGAAAGTGAAGGCACCAGCCGAGAACTGAGTGTTGACTATTGGCAGGGGAATAGACATGATAGCCTCTGGATGTGTGTATTGCAATCCACGGTGTGTGGGAAGGGAAGGAGGAAAGAGCAATAGAGAGAGAAAGAGAGAAAAAGAGATGGAAAACCTGCCATGGAGATGGGGTGGGAGGTGAGGAGGGTAGTAGGGACATTGGTCTTGGGAGGTGAGTGCTAGTGGAGGGACGGGTGCTGGCGCTCTGTGTGACCGGGACTCAAGCATGGACATCTTTGTGATTGTATGTCTCACAGTGGTATAATAAAATATTAATTGTAATCACTTGTATCACTGGTCTTCCTGTTCATCAATTTGCTCAAGGGGGCACCAGTAACATCTCCATACAGCATGATAGTGTAGCCCAAGGGCAACTGCTCGCTTCAGGAACATGAAGAGCCTCAAACCATTCCATCAGGTCATGGGAATGAGGACTATAATTGTTATTGGTTTTTGGCATATCAAATACTACACAGGTAGCTTGCCAGGCTCTGTTGTGTGGGTAGGATACTCTTGTAGTAGTCTCTCATCTTGTGCATGTATTGATGAACCAATGGTGAAAAATGGACTTTTCTGCTGGGTGGAGCTCTGACGAGCTGTGGAGTCTGGATGTTGAAAATTCTGGCCTTATGGTGTGGAGGTTCTGCTGGTTTCTTGCAAGGCTCTGCTGGAATGGTGGGCAAGGGCTAGAACCCACCATACCTCCCGGGTACCTCATGATCAGCTGGGCACAGGGAGAGCTGGTAGCAGCTCTATCCCATGTCTCTGAGTACTGATTTAAAAAAATACATAATTTGTTTATAAAGGATGCAAACAAACAAAAAACCCTGCTTTTATTTCTAGATGAGCCACCAACAACCAATCCGCATACCTATTTCATTTTTTGAAAGTGAAAGATCTAAACAAAAAAAAAGTGAAAGATCTTAGAAGAGAAGTACTATATATTTTTAATGTAGTTTATAGTTTCCATTTGTTTCCAGTGATAAAAACAAAATAAATCATCACGCTTAACTTAAAAAAAAGGATTCTGCTCACATCACCACCATGGAAAGAGCAAGAATTTTGCCTCCAGGAAACTAAATGTAGAATCCTTCTCTTCATTGCCTGCGTCTACTTTTCTCTGAATTTCATATATGATATAATATCTCTATATATCATGTAGTATTTCTCTTTATGTAACAGCAACTCTGAAATTACATTTTTATAGTCTTGCAATGGGGGAAAAAACTCTCCAACAATGTAATTCAAGTAGACAAATCTTCAGGAAGGAGTCCTTTTCCAGCTGTGAGGATGAGCCTTTGAACCAGACACTATAGATAGAAGGTTGTGTACTCTTTTTCTCCTAAGTTTGACTGTGTATCCACTCCTCATTCCAGTAGCTAGACATTTTACTAGATATATTGAAGTAGCAATGACATAAACACTTTCAGAATCCCAAGTGCAGTAATTATCCCAGTTTGCACCTAATAATAGGTAATAAGCAACAGTTACTGGCTGGAGGTTTTGCCATATTTCATCTAACAATCTAAGTACTTGAACTTATTATTTTAATTGTCATTTCCCTATGAGATGAATTCTATTATCACACACATTGAAAGAAAGTGAAGCCTGTTGTAACTCAATAATTTGTTTAGGACACTTTGGCTTTGCCAAATATTTTCTTATTTAAAATGAATTTCACAGAGTCTTCATTGTGTTACATTTTGCTTCCATGGGACTGGTCTTCCCATCTTTTCTTCATTTACCAGAATCTTCAAATCCTTATCTATTCTTACAGATCACCTCCCTATATCTTTTCATTTTTTGATTTTAAAAAAAATAGTTCTATTCAGCACCTCTACTTCATTACCTTTTTTCTACTCTTTGCAAGACACCATGTCTATTACCCACACATCATGACCCTCTCTTATACACAATTTCAGTAAAGTTATTTCATCAGTAATTTTTTTCCCTAATGAATACACAAAACTGACCTCAATAAATCAAATAATATCAATTCTTGTATTTATGTCTGGTCTATTCTCCAAACCTGTTTTTATAATGCTGTGAGCCCCTCCCCACTCCCTAAGCATTATTTCCTCTTGGTGTTTTTTTGTTTTTTTTTTTTACAGTAAGTGACATACTTCTTCAGGGTGTACCCTGACACTGAACATGCCCTTGGCTGCTGGACCCTGCTGACCACCCTACTCAGGTGTTCCAGAAGCTGTCCTGCGTGTGGAAGTGGCCGGCAACCCCAGCAAGTCCCCACAGGGCCTCACCCAAAGATGCTCTTGGCTCTCCCCTAAGGAATCACTCCTGGCAGACTCAGAGGACAATGAGGGATATGGGGATTGAACCCAGGTCCCTCTGTGCAAGGTATCTCCAAGCATTCCTGGATAAAGAGTTCAGGGCACAGAAGACCCACTGAATGGAACTGCCACTGATGTTCATGTACAAAGCAAATGCTACTTTGTCTTCAGCAGCGAGTAATGATAAATTCATGCAATTTCCAGCACTATGGATGAAAATGAAGGATTTTATGCTATGTGGAGTATGCTGAACCAGAGACTCTCAGACATGGGGCAGAGCTGCTACTTGCTCTCCCTGTGCCCAGCCATTCATGAGGTGCCCAGGAGGCATGGCGGGTTCTAGCCCTGGCCTGCCACCCCAGCAGAGCCTCACAACCAGCCAGACCAGCCCCCACCCCGACTCCATGGGGGCCGCCGTTTTCCACATCCGGACTTCTTTCTTGTCACAACTCCACCCAGCAGACCAGTCTATCACAGCCCGGATCATCGACACCCACCCTGCAGCAGTTTTTTTTCAATCCGGCCCAGGTATGCTGAACCAGAGACTCTCAGACATGGGGGAAAGCTGCTCCTTGATCTCCCTGTGCCCAGCTTCTCATGAGGCGCCCCGGGAGGCATGGCGGGTTCTAGCCCTGGCTTGCCACCCCAGCAGAGCCTCACAACAAGCCAGACGACCACCCCCCGACTTTATGGGGGCCGCCATTTTCCACATCTGGACTTCCCTCTCGTCACAATTCCACCCAGCAGACCAGACTATCACAGCCCGGCTTTGCGCGGCCGCTAGCTTTATTTAGCTTTATTGCTAAATAAAGCAATCAATAATTGCTTAATTTAGAGGTGACTACAAGAGTATGCCACCCCGCATGGCAAGCCTGGCAAGCTGCTCGTGTCGTATTTGATATGCCAAATACCAGTAACATTTATATTAGGTCATTCTCATGACCTAATATAATGGTTTGAGGCTCTTTATGTTCCTGGAACAAGCGGATGCCTTTGGGTTCTACTAGCATGAGACAGGACATATGGAGATATTACTGGTGCCCTTTCTAGCAAATAGATGATCAACGGGAAGATAGTGATAGTGATAGTGACAGTTTTGACCTTTCTTAAGTGACATACTTCTTCAGGGTTCTGTTGTTTGTTATTTTATTTCCTTGTTCAGTGAGAACTCCTTTGGAATTTTCACACAAACCCCAAATCTCACTTCCAACTCCAATCTGCTAACTCCAAAACCTATACAGATTCCGTTCTGAGCCTTATTTCTCCAAGTGTCTCCACTTTGACCCTATATGTCAGAGGAATATAATGAATAGCTTTAAGCAGGACAGAAAATGATATGATTTTTTTTTGTAAAAACGTAAATGCCTAGAAAATAATTTAAAGTCCAAGTTGGAACTCTGTGATATCATTTAAATAGCTATTCAGATAATTCTGTGATAAAGAAATATTGAACTGAACTACTTTGACTAGAGAAAAAGATACATGAAATATTTCAGACATAAATTGGCGAGTAACTGATTGAATGTAGGCACCAAAGGGGATTGCTTAATATCAAGTTCTAAATTTCTTAAATAATTGAAGGAACAGAGATGCCAGCTAACAAGAACTGTATATAAGTTGAAGAACAATTTCTGAAAGAAAAATTGCTGTAGCTGAGTCTCTCCTCCCTTCTCTTCTCAGACCACCATCTAAAAAAGACATATTTTTGCTCTTAGTTTATGTGCTTCTAGCTCCAACCCTATGTTTGCTGGCTAGAGGCCATGTAAGTCCTTTACAAATCTGGTATGGCAACATTTTGAGTGCTAACAATTGTCAAATGTGCTAATACCAACCTAGAACAGAGCATTAAATATAGGCGAAAAGATACACATGATAACCTTTTAATGTATGTATTGTAATCCACAATGTGGAAGGGAAGGAAAAGAGAAAGAGATAGAGAGAAAGTGAAAGAAATAAAGAACCTGCCATGGAGGCAGGCTAGGGGATGGGGGAGGGAATCGGGGTCGTTGGTGGTGGGAAATGGGCACTTGTGGAGGGATGGGTGCTGGAACATTGTATGACCGAAACTCAACTATGATATTCATCTTATGAATATCTTTGTAATTGTGTATCTTACGGTGGTTTAATAAAATACTTAAAAAATAGAAAATGCCTGGAAAAATTAGCTTTCATTTAAGGCAAAGTTTTCTATGTTAAAGCAAACTAACAGTTCCCATAGCAAATGAAGTTTGCTGTTAAACTGCATCTTTTTGATGTGGTTTCCTCTGAATGCACTTTTTCCCCCTTAGAGTCAACACAAGCTTTATTTGCAAATAGTTTCTTCTATAAACATATAGCCTCACTTTGTCTATCAGTTACGGCAATTCTCTTTTCTAAAATCTCTAAAAGATACTGAATATATTTCATTCAATTCCTCTGCTTCAGTTTTGCCTGAATCAAAAAAAATTATTTTCTTTTCTTTCTGTAAAATAAAATATAGGAAAATTGTGTCTCACCATAGGGACATTAAGTCCTTGTTTGAGTGTTTACTAAGCCAGTGTTAATATTTTTGTTACCTGAGATTTCTGTGTTAATATTTTTGTTAGTTAAGATTAGTGAGCTTCTAAGTTACATTCTCACCCAATCTGTGTGCTCCTAATAGGATGTTAGTATTGTAGAGTTCGGAAATGTTGCTCCAAAAAAATACAGAATATTTAAGTGGGGAGTCCAGCTGGAAGTATTACGGCAGCTGTTGGATTTGAGTGTGGCTGCAGGGATTAGTAAAAGGGAACTTGTCCTGCCAAGGTCCCAAGGTTGCCATAGAGGTCTCAGCTGAGTCTGGATATCCAAAAAATTTGCAACTACTTTATCTTTTTGGAGATTTAATTATGAGTCTCTGGAACAGGGCAGGTAGACGAAGCTACATGGCAGTGTCAGTGGCATGTTGGTGTGGCTTCCTGGGCTTCCAGAAGTACTTGGAGGAGGGAGAAGTTGCCCATCCCATGGAGGCCCTGAGTCACAGAAAAAGAGCCAGTGTATCTGAAATGTTGGGCAGGTCAGCATCTCTGTAGAACTCATATGTGAGGAGGTGGGGTCTGGCGAGAAGCATGGCAACAACTGTTGGGGTGTGAGAACAGCTGCCGGGGCTTTGGAAGGGTGACAGCTTGGCCAGTCCCCTCCTGAGGTCACGCCAGAGGTCTCAGCTTGGGACTGGGTATCCAAGAAATTTGCAGTTAGTTGATCTCTTCTGAGATTTAATTACTGCATGCAGTTTGATTAACCTTTTTGTCATTAACTCATTGGACTGTCTTTTTAGCATCTGCTATTTTTGTTTGTTTTTTGTTTGTTTGTTTTTTTCAGAAAGTAACTTTGTCCTATCATTGTGAGACTGGTTAATCACTTTAGTATTTTAATTGAATATTATGTTCCTTTTTATTTATTCTCTAGACTGTACTTTCCAGTATCTCATAAGTAGATCAGTTCCCAGACCCAAGCTGGGATTTTACATGTTCTTTCATATAGCATAAGAAATTTGTATAAGAACCCCAATATACCTTTCCTTAATTTAGTATTATCATTGTAAATTAATTGATGTTGCTCAATGTCCTAAAGTTAATATTAAACAGCTATTATAACTCTATTGATCTTATTAAGAAGACAGATGTGAGTAGGAGAGGAACATATATTGAAATTTTGAGCAAATTTCTTTAGCCCATACAATGTATCACTGTATCACTGTCTTCCCATTCATCATCAATTTGCTCAAGCGGACACCAGTAACATCTCCATATGTCCTGTCTCATGCAAGTAGAGCCCAAGGGCATATATACTATGTATATGATGAACAATTCTTTGACTTTCATTTGTGTAGCAGGCATGGGAGAAAGAAAAAACACAAATTATTTTGTTTGTTTGTTTGTTTTGGGACCATACCTAGAAATGCTCAGCTCTACCCCTGGCTCTGCACCCAAGAGATAACTCCTAGTGGACTCAGGCTACCATAGAAGGTACTGGAGTTTGAACCCAGGTGCAAGGCAAATGCCATATCCACTTTAATGTAATCCAGCCCCAAAGTCCCCCCCAAAAACATCCTTCCCCATAAAACAGATTGAAAATATAAAATAGAATCCATTAAAATTTGCCTCGCATGCAGCCGACCCTGGTTCTATCCCCAGCATCTCATATGATATCCTGAGCACCGCCAGGAGTAATTCCCTGAGCAAAGAGCCAGGAGTAAGCCCTGAGCATCGCCGCATGTGACCCAAAGAGCAATAAATAAATAAATAAACAAACAAATAAATAGAATTCTGAGGCTGTAAAGGTCATACAAACCCAAAGGCAACAGAAACTGAGAACTGGTCTTTGGTAGGCATCTACTACAGGGGAGGGTGGATGAGAGGGATTAAGATAGGGTGGGGAGGGGGTGGAGGAACACTGGGAAATTGTGGAGGGAAGTAAATACTTTGTGGGTTTGGGTGTGGTGAGGGATTGTGTTAAACATAAAATCTTATTACTAATGGAATTTCAAACCATAGTGCCTAAAGTTCAGCTAAAAAACAAGAATTCTAAGAACATGCATAAAATTTCCCTTTTGCTATAGCTCATTTCCTGATGTAAAAGAACTGATTTCTGTAGTATAAATGCACTGATCTTAATACTAGGAATTGGAAGTAACAAGCTTAGATCTTTGTGAGTTTGCATTTCATAAAAGCAGATTTATCCTCGGTTTTAAGCAAATGATAGTAGGATGGGGGTGGAAGAAAGCAAAGGAATAGTAAACTAGCAAGTAGGAAAGAAGATACCACATAAACAACATTCAAAAACTTACAGATGTATGTAAAGAGCATTAAATTTCACATGCATCTGTCTACAGATTTGATTAATATTATTTTTCATTTAGGTTGTTTGTCAATTTTTCGACCACATTCAGCAGTGCTCAGGGCTTACTCATGGATATACATTCAGGAATCCCTGGTATTATTCAGGAGACTGTAGCTGGTGCTGAGGACTTGAGTTAGTGCCAACCACATACAAGGAAAACACTGTATGGCTTTGTGTCTCCTGTACTATCTCTCCAGCTCTTAGATTAAATTTATAAACTCCTGCATCATCTATCCAAAGTTTAAAGTTCATTCTCAGGTCTTGCTCCTTTAAGAATTATTTGAATTCTACATAAATAAGATATAAATATTTGAGAGTCAAGAAAATACAACTGATTTTCACAGGATTCCACACCTACTGGAATGGAAACATAGTTTAGCTTTCCTAAAACAGGCATTATTAAATATTTTTACTAACCTTCTGCTAAAAAGTTCAAAAACAAAAGTCACTTTTCTGAGTAACATACTTTTTCAGTCTCTGACTGTTGGATGACACAGTCTAGCTAGCTTTGGATCTTTGCTTTTTTAAGCTACTTACTGTTTAAGCTATTTACATGTCTTTAAGCCAGGGTTCATGTTAATGAGATCTCTTTTGTGTAAACACTGATGTAGGGTGTGGCAGTTACAGGAGTCATTTTGACTTTGATCTAATAACTTTTGGAATATTGTTATAATCTCTTCAATTATAATTGAAATTATTATTTCAATGCTATCTAGATTGGGCACAATTCCTTTTAATACCCACTCATGTCAGCATGGGCAACTATAATTTATTTATTAATTTTTTTTATTACAACACTGTGAGATAGACAAAGCCGTTCTTGATAGGGTTTCAGTTATACAATGTTGCAGCACCCTCTCCCCCCCCCATTCCTCCAATTAGAATTTACCAGGAGACCACCACCATTGTTATTTACCAACTCTGCTGAGATCAAAGGAGGGATCTTGCTAGTTTTCCCTCAGGCAAGCTAGCATGACCCTTTCAGTAAACACATTCAGAATTACCCTGGTGCAGAGTAGAAATAAGAAGGAGCTGTGGGTACCATTTAGATTACGTGAAATCCATGAAATTAAGATGTGATTGTTCCCATGAATATACATTCATTAAGATGTATTTCTTAGTACCAGCTCTCTCTCTCTCTCCAGTGTTTTGATATGAGATACTCTCAGAGGAATGGACTAGACCCTGGCATTATCATTTATTTAGACCTGAACCAAAGCTGTGGTACCACCTAACATCTACACCTGAAAACTGATTCTTTGGTCTTTGTTAATGCAACCCACCCTGAAAGGATTATGACTTTTGGGTATAAAAAGAGACTAACTGAGGCAGATCAATACCCTTTGGTGGGAGGACTGACCAAGAGCTAGAGGTCTGGGGAATCCCGTTATCTTGAATTGTAGAAGCAGAGCTTGTTTTATTATTGGTAATCAGTAAAGGCTTTTGGAACTGAGCTGAACTCATGGTTTGTCAGTCCAACCCTGGTCCTTGATATAAAAGGGAACTCATTCCCCGAATTTCTGGGGACCCCCATAGCTCCTGGACACCTGACCATGCTTGGAATGACTTCAAGAGTTTTGAACTCCTATCTAATCCCTTTCCTTGCTAGCCACCAAATAAACTTTACCCCCCAAAATGGGCCTTCATTCTGTAATGTTTATTCCAAAATAAGGAAAACGATTTTTGGCTTCTCAATTTTGAAGCCAAAACAGTTGAAATTTACAGTGCATAAATATGAACCCAGAAACATTGCCGCCAAGATTTCTTGCTGCAACATTTATTATATGTAAAAAGAAATACTTCATCTGATGTAAAAACTACAGCTCATTTATTTAAAATGCCTTTAAAACCACACCCATAAAAAAGTTTTAGTTGGAATCCCATAGCTTGAGCATGCCTCCAAGACAGTGTTGATGATTTATAATGCCCTAAGAGACTGAGGTCTATATGAAATCTTAATTTCTTCACTGAGTCTTACAGATTTTATCCAAGAACTAATAGTGTTAGTGTAAATATACCCCAAAGGGCCAGACTTGCTAATGCACATTTAACTCTTTCCCTGAACTATCTCCCTTGAGAAAACTATCCAATCATAGAAGTAGCAAAGATTTGCAGCAGGCGTCTGACATTGAATATAGAATAAATTGAACAAGATTCCTAGGGTTTGATCACAGTCCTTAACCAAATCCCTTTACCACTGGGATTTTCTGTTAACTAAAGCTCAGACCTTCTAATCTGAAGATGTGCAGAAGGCCCTGAGGCCCAAATAGGAGAAAGTTATGTGGTCCTACATGGCAAATATGTTTGTAAAAGGGAAAATACCATTTTTGAAGAAATAGACTAAGTTATTGTTCACCAACATTCTGATGTCTTGGAAAGAAACCATCATTACCATTTGGATTCTTCTATGGGGTCCTCACTTGACTACTATCCTTACTATAAAGGAAAATAGAAACTCTTTCAGCAACATAATTCAACAGCTCTATGCTGCATGCTTTTTAATGCAGCAGAGGACAATATTCTGGTGTTTTTCAGTGTAGTTCTAGCAGCATTCACTCATTTATTAGAATAATATCAAATAGTTCTTCATAATAAATACCTCACCAAGGTATTCAAAGCTTGTTGGATTGAACAGCAACTGAGCAATGCTGACTTTTGGTTGGCAGGTAGATTTAGAGTCTTGCCTTAATACTGGACTCTAAACTAATCTCATTAGCATTAACAGCTTTCGATTTTAGTTGTATTTTTTCCTCTCTGGAGATAATAGTGAAAAAGAAATGTAATTTCACTTAATGAAGGAGTTCTCTTTGTTAGAAACATTATCATGATCATCAGCAATGTGGGATTATATGGATAAAGGGATTTGCCACCCAAACTTACATAAATGAGGTCAACTGGGTGTGTCTTCCATCAGGCTGATTCTTAACAGTACTGTAACTCCCTCCCAAGGCTCATTTTATATGGGAAGCCGGCACATAGAATATATGCTTCTTACTAACACTTACTAAACTTTGAGTGTTAGCACATGCCAGATATCCAGGCACCATATCATCAACCTGAAAGCCCGCTGAATAATAGGACACTTCCAAAATAACTTGAGGACAAAATAACCATAGAGAACAAAGTATAAACAACACTACTTGAAAATAAATCTACTCTTGGACTGGAAAAATAGCACGGAGAGTGCTTGCCAGGCATGTAGTTAACCCAGGTTTGATCCCCAATACCCTGAATGATCCTCAGACACCACCTGGAGTGATCCCTGAGTGCAGGCAGAGTCAGGAATAAGCCCTAAGCATTGTTAGGTGTGTGCCCCCCCATACACATAAATCCATCCTCTTAAGGCACTCTATCAACGATATTAGGAATTTCTGTGGTTATAGACCAACACTTTTTCTTCCACATACTACAAATGAAGTAAGAAGCTTTGCTTCTTACTCCTTAACATTACCTTCTCCAATGTCAAGTAAATTAATTACATAATTATAGTGAGTTAATTGCCTTAAACAATTACAGCAATTGCTTTATTGTAACTAAAAGTTTTATAGGGATATAGGCATTCAAAATCCTAACTAGAAAAAATAATTATGGTTTGGGGTGATTAATTTTGTGTGTCAAGTTCACTGATCGTGGGTTGCCTAGAGATCTGGGTAAACATTTCAGGGAGTGTCCATGAAGGTGCTACTGGAAGAGACTAGCATTTGAGCTAACAGATTAAGATAGCAAACGGCATCCCCTAGTGTGGTTGGACAGCAGCCAATCTGTAGAGGAGCTAAATAAAGCAAATAGGGAAAGAACTAGTGAATGTTTCATCTTGGCCTGATGGTTTAAGCTAGGACATAGATTTCCTGCATCTGTACTCCTGGTCCCCTGGCCTTTAGACCCAGACTAAAATTTGTACCATCAACTCTCTAACAAGAATTTGAACTATACACTGTCAGCTTTCTTTGGTTTTCTGTTAACTGAAATCAAGACAGTGAGATTTTTTCAGCCTTCATAGTGAGTCTCTTTGGAAACTGTTTGACCCTAAATCTTCAGAAGTTATCACAAGAACCGCGGGAACAGAATATAACTACATCTGATCACAGCTCCCAATAACTCTGCCAAATACTATCTTAGACCAAAGGACAAAATCATGACCAGTTACTCCTCTTGCAAGACCATTGATTTTATGAAGCCTGACAAGAGAGTTACTTATACGGCCCCAGATTGATAGTATAGTGAGTAGGGCACCTGCCTTGCGACTATCCTAGGGTTTGTTCCCTGGCATCCCATATGTCTCTTGAGTCTGCCAGGAGTAATTTGTGACAGCAAAGCCAGGAGTAACCCCTAAACACCTCTAGATGTGGCCCCCTGTCCCCAAACTGAGAGAGAGAGAGAGAGAGAGAGAGAGAGAGAGAGAGAGAGAGACTAAGCATATACTTACATATACAACTGCAGGAGGGCCATAGAATTTGCTTATTAAATAGTCGGAGCGAGTAGATAGTTTTCCAACTATTTAAATTAGTATATGTAAATACCTTCTTTTGCCAGCAGATTAATTTTATGTAGGAAATGACTTAACCTTGAGTGCCCCCAAAAAAAAATAGCCTATCTCCCAACAAACAAGGCAATCGAGGGTTTTATAAAATAAAACAAAATTCCAAGTCACAGATTCTGTTCATTTCAAGAAAACTGAAACTGACTGGTATTATTATTCCCCAAGTTCCCTTTGCTCTGGTCAAAGGTAATACATTTTTAATGTACAATTATTATTATTATAAAAAATACATAAGCATATAATTCTGAACTTTCCTACTGCTTAGTAAATCCCAAGTTTATTTTCATAGCTCTTCCACTGAGTATAATTGTGATATTAAAAAATATTCTATTGAAAATTACTAAATGATCTGCTTTCTGTGACATAAAAGCCACCCTAAAGTACAAATTTACACTTGAATTATTTATATAACTAGCATTAATAGTTAAGTCCTATTGAAAAGACAATCTAAGCTGAATTCCAGCTTTATCTGATCCAAACAAAGGAGAGAAAACAAAATTAAGGATCCTTGAATGTCAGGGATTTGGAAATTCCTCATTTACCGTAATTCTGTCAATTGAAGAGTAGAGTCAACTGACAAAATGAAGAGCTGAGTATTTCCTCTGAATTTAGATATGACTCATTCCTGATTAAAAACAATCAGTGTTCTTTCAGGAACTGTGGGCATATGAATTTTATCCAAAGCAGGCCTATTTGGATCAATAATGCTTTCTGGACTCTGTACAGTTATTCTTATTTCCCTTAGCAAAAAGATTAGAGGGTCAGTATCTATTAATTCAGCAAGTTAAATAAGATTGAACCTGAAAAGAGAGGGATTTTTCCCCTTCTTTTCCAAATTCAGAGGCATTTCAGTTTTGTTTTCAAAGATGAAGGTGTAAAGTAAAGGGGTAATATATGTTAAAAATATTAACTGGGAGGTTTAAATGAGAATAAAAGACTTTTTTTGTGTTTGTTGCTGTAATTATCAAAGCTCTTAATTTGTCCAATATAGACTTCCAAGAATACAATCAAATGCTATAGTTTAAGATTAAAATCAAGAAAAGTTGGGCTACTAAGAAATGATGAATACAATCATGTAAAATACACTCATTTTATTTTAGAGAATGAACAGAACAGATAAGAAAATGAGTAATTGTGTGTTTACACTTGAGTACAAGCTCCAACTTCTAAGAAGCTTAGCATTCATTTTTTTCCAAGAAAATAAAATAAGGCTTTCTTTTCAGAGTACTCTTGTTTCATCTCTTTAATTTTTTTCTTTAACATTTTAATTCCTCCATCAACATTGGTAATGGACTTTTTTTTCTTAATCTTTAGATAAGATTTTCTTAATCTTAGATATATTTTTATAATGAAAAAGAAATGCAATTACATTTTTTTTTATTTCTACTGGGGTGAGTTAGTCCCAACACATAATGCTACACTATTCTTCCAGGTCCTAGAGATACTTTAAAAATATTTATATTATTGCACTATGATAGTATATATGTCTGACAAACGCATCCCTGAATAATATGTGCATTCTCCTTGTCCTCATTTCTGCTCCATTCTATGATTCATTCTCTATGCTCCATTCTCACCTCTTCACCTTCTTGTAACTGCTAATTTTGATCTATTAATTTTATTTAGTTCATCTGTTTGTTTATCTCTACACTACATGAGTGAACTCTTAATATAATCATCTTCCTCCACTTGAGCGATTTGACGTAGAATAAAATACTCCAGGTCATATCATGTCATTATAAATGGAGGGTTTCTCTTTATTTATAGCTGAATATTACTCCATTTGTAAACATACTACTTACTTATCCTTTTTCAGCTCAAGGGCTAAACTGAAGTTTTCACTTTATTTTATTGTATTACTTTAAAAACTGAATGTAGAGGAGAAAAGAGTCTTTACATCACTGAGATACTTGTATTTCCCACTGCACACAATTCAACACGATCCCAATGTATTTTTGCATAAGAAATTCACCTTAATCTCTCTCTTACGTTTTATATCTGTCTAGTTGCATGTAGCTTCTCAGTCTGTTTCATGCTGAAGACTAAATCTACAGAGCACCCTTAAAACCATTACTTGCCATGAATTCTGTAGCTTCTCAATGATCAGAAATTATAATGCTGGCGTTAGCTAGACTTGCCTTATTTGTTTCCACGTTGCCAATATCTCCAAGTATTTAATAAAACAGCTATAGTTTCATAGGGGCAGGGGAAATAGTACAGCATGTAGGGTAGTGTCTTGCATGCGAATGAGCTGGGTTCAATCCCCAGTACCCCACACAGAGACAGTAGTAACTCCTGGGCAACTACCAGATGTGATTAAGAAAAGAATGTGTTATCATAAATAACTAAACCTGAAAGAAATATATAGTAGTAATTTTGTTTGTAGTCACCTCTAAATCGAGCATTGATTGATGACTACAAGAGTATGCCACCTGCACAGCAGAGCCTGGCAAGCCTCCCGTGTCATATTAGATATGCCAAATATCAGTAACAATTATAGACCTCATTCCCATGACCTGATGGAATGGTTTGAGGCTCTTTATGTTCCGTAGCAAGCAGGTGCCCTTGGGCTCTACTAGCATGAGACAGGAAATATGGAGATGTTACTGGTGCCCGCTCGAGCAAATCGATGATGAACAGGAAGACAGTGATACAGTGATAAAGTGATAGTTACAAATATAACAAAGGAATGGAAAATATACAACTACCTATCATCAAGTGTTTAATTTATGCTATAATAATATGGACCCACAGATAGATTCTAGAATTTGGCTTGTTTAGAGTGACTTACTGCAAACAGGTTTCTGTAAGTGAAAACTATGACAGAGATTTATTGACTCCTGAGTAACCCTCTAGGACACTACAAGTAAGATAGAAGGAAAATGCTGATTCATTTCAGTATCTGCATGTTTCATATAATAAACTCCAAATAAAGTGTACCGTGTGTGAAATTGCCTCATTTGAATTTCTAGATGTAATTTATGTAGTATAGAGAGAAATTCTTTGTGAGGCATATATATTGCAAATATTTTTACTTGATATGTGCATGATTTGATTTTTTCCTTAACTGGGTTGGCAGAAATTTTAAGTTTTGATGTTTCTGTATGAATGTTTGTTTTTCTGCCTGGTAAACCTTTGACAAATACAAGGTCATGAGTTTATTCTGTTTTCATCTAGAAACTTTATAATTCTAACTTTACATGTAGAGCTGTAAGTATCTCTAATTTTGTGCGTCTGTGGATTAGGGTTTGTGTATATCCTAATCAGTGTGGTTTCCTCTTTTCCCCAAAATCATACTTCAATTGCTACTTCATTTTTTTTTCTGCTTTCTACTGATTTTTAAAAATCTGTTGATTTTCATTTCTTCTACAGTTTATAATGTTTTCAAACAGGAATTTTTGTTCCCTCAAGCTATAACCTGGTTTCTAGTTCAGAGACAACCAGCCAGAAAACTGTGTTCTAACATGGCATAAAATTAAACCATCACATAACTGGAACCCTTTCCATATACAAATCTTCATGTCAAAAGAACTTTGTATAGTTCCAAACTAGATAATTACTCATTCTTATATAATGTAGAAAAACTTGTACAAGTCAGTTATGCTGTAATCTGAAAGAGCCATCAAGTCATCAGGTCACTCATTGGGAAGTCTCAGAAAACATCCAGAGTAAAGTTACATAGCGTGGTAAATATGTGCTTTAAATAGACGTTGTTCAATTTTTATACAAATATAGAGAAAATAGGCTAATGCTTTGCTTAAAGTGATTGAATCATTTATTACATAGTATATATTCATAATGATTTATTTTATTTGCTTAGGACAAATATTTTTGTTTGCAATAAAACCTTTCAAATCATCTAAGATAAAAGTAAACGTTTAATGAAAATTTAATGAATTTCTTTTTCTTAGGACATAAGCAAGTTATAAGCAAATAATTTACCTATATTTACCACCCAACATGGTAGCAATTCTAATTGTGAAAACAAAAGTCACAAAATGATCTTACAAACCTCAAAAGCTAGTAGTTATACATACCACTTATTTCGTCTATCTCAAGACAATCACAACACATCCACAGGGGTGCTTAAGGATAATTTTGTAAAATACAACTTTTTAATTGAATCAAATAGCTATTCCTCTAAAATTACTATATTAATTTGTATTTTCAAGTTTTCTTATAAAGCGAAAGTTACTAATGTTTTTGTTCTGTTAACTAAAATAAAACTTCAAATATGTTAAATAAAGCCAGTGTTTTATTAATATCAGCAATGGTGTTAAATAGATAATCAGGTCAGTTTTAAAGTGTCATATTATCATATAGCTGTTAAAAATCTATGTAAGGCTCCTCTTTAAAAAGGGGTTTATTCAAAAGCTGGTTCTTTGAAAAAATAAACAAGATTGACAAACCACTTGCAAGACTTGTAAGAAAAGGAAAAGAGAGAACCCAAATAAATAGAATCAGAAATGAAAACGGGACATCACAACTGAAAATACAGAAATTCAAAAGATCATCAGAGATTACTATGAGAGCCTGTATGCCACGAAACAAGAGAACCCAGAAGAAATGAACAAATTCCTGAATTCCTATAGCCTTCCAAGTCTGCAACAAGAAGATTTGGAATACCTCAACAAACCTATCTCCATCGAGGAAATAGAATCGGTAATCAAAAGTCTCCCCAAACACAAAAGCCCAGGTCCAGATGGATTCACCAGTGAATTCTACAAAACCTTTAAAGAGGACCTACTCTCAATTCTTTTTAAGCTCTTCCGGCAAATTGAAGAAACAGAAATACTCCCAAATAGCTTTTACGAGGCACATATCACCCTGATACCCAAAGCAGACAAAGATGTCACAAAAAAGGAAAACTACAGACCAATCTCCCTGATGAATACAGATGCTAAGATCTTCAACAAAATACTAGCAAATAGAATCCAAAGAGTCATCAAAAAGATTGTACCCCATGACCAAGTGGGATTCATCCCGGGAATTCAAGGATGGTTCAACATCCGCAAGTCAATCAACATAATACATCATATCAACAAAAAGAAAAAATAAAAACCATATGATCATATCAATAGATGCAGAGAAGGCATTTGACAAGATTCAACACCCGTTCATGATGAAAGCTCTCCGTAAAATGGGGATTGAAGGAACCTTCCTCAAGATAATCCAGGCCATCTACTACAAGCCCACAGCGAGCATCATTCTCAATGGGGAAAACTGAAAGCCTTCCCCTAAGATCATGGACAAGACAAGGCTAACTGCTCTCACCACTTCTATTCAATATAGTACTGAAAGTACTTGCCATAGCAATCAGGGAAGAAAAAGACATTAAGGGCATCCAGATAGGAAGGGAAGAAGCCAAGTTATCACTATTTGCAGATGACATGATATTATACCTGGAAAACCCAAAACTCTCTACCAAGAGGCTCCTAGAAATAATACATTCTTATAGTAGAGTAGCAGGGTACAAAATCAATACCCAAAAGTCAATGGCCTTCCTATATGCAAACAGCGAAAGAGAAGAAAAGGGACATTAAAGAAACTATCCCATTCACAATTGCACAGCAGAAAATCAAATACCTAGGAATCAGTTTGACAAAGAATGTAAAGGATCTCTACAAAGAAAACTACAAAACGTTACTTCAGGAAATAAAAGAAGACCTGAGGAAATGGAGACACATTCCCTGCTCATGGATTGGAAGGATTAACATTATCAAAATGGTAATACTCCCTAGAGCTTTATACAGATTCAATGCGGTCCCTATAAAGATACCCATGATGTTCTTCAAAGAAATTGAACAAACACTCCTGAAATTTGTATGGAATAATAAAACCCCACGAATAGCTAAAGCAATCCTTGGGAAAAAGAAGATGGGAGGTATCACTTTCCCCCAACCTCAAGCTCTACTACAGAGCAGTTGTAATTAAGACAGTGTGGTATTGGTATAGAGACAGACCCGTAGACCTATGGAATAGAACTGAATATCCTGAGACACACTCTCAAATATACAACCACTTAATCTTCGATAAAGGAGCAAAAAATATTAAGTGGAGCAAAGAAAGCCTCTTCAACAAATGGTGCTGGGACAACTGGGCAGCTACGTGTAAGAAAATGAACTTAGACCTCCTTCTAACGCCATGCACAAAAGTCAGATCAAAATGGATTCTAGATCTCAACATCAGACATGAATCTATAAGGTACATCGAAGAAAACATAGGAGAAACGCTCTACGACATCGAAACAAAAAGTATCTTTATTTTTTTTTTAAATTTTTTATTTTTTACAATTACAAAGATATACAATTAAAAAGTTCATATTTGGGTTTTGGTCATACAGTGTAGCCGCACCCATCCCGCCACCAGTGCCCATCTCCCACCACCAACGTCCCCGGTTCCCTCCCCCTCCCCCAGCCCTCCTCCATGGCAGGTTCTTTATTTATTTCCATTTCTCTATCTTTCTCTTTTCCTTCCTCTCCAGACTATGGATTACAAAACATACATTAAAGGGTTGTCATGTGTATCCTTTTGCCTCTATTTAATGCTCAGTTCTAGGTTGGCATTAGTACCCTCACAATTGTTAGCACACTGTTCCATTTTCTGTCTTACCTAGCCTCTGACTCCCACACGTTTGTGATAATTTCCACCTTTGACAGGACCTCCTGATGTATGTTTCACTTGACCTTGGATATTGGTATCATAATATGTACCTATATATTTATGTTATGCAGATAAATGCAGTCATTCTGTAACTGTCTCTCTCCTTCTGGCTAATTTCACTCAACATAATCTTCTCCATGTCCATCCATTTGTAGGCAAATTTTATAACTTCATTCGAAAAGTATCTTTAAAGACGACACACCACTGACCAAGAAAATGGAAGCAAAGATAAACAAATGGGATTATATAAAACTAAAAAGCTTCTGCACCTCAAAAGAAACGGTGACCAAGATACAAAGACAATCCACAGAGTGGGAAAGGATATTCACCCAATACCCATCTGACAAGGGGTTAATATCCAGGATATATCAGGCACTGGAAGCCCTTCACAAGAAAAAAAAAAGCCAACCCCATCAAAAAATGGGGGAGAAGAAATGAACAGAAGCTTCCAAAAAGAAGAAATTCGAATGGCCAAAAGGCATATAAAAAAGTGCCCTTCATCTTTAATCATCAGGGAGATGCAAATCAAAACAACAATGAAGTACCATCTCACACCACAGAGACTGGCACACAACCAAAACAGCAAGAACAACCTGTGCTGGCGTAGATGTGGGGAAAAAGGGACTCTCATCCACTGTTGGTGGGAGTGCCGACTGGTCCAGCCCTTTTGGAAAACAATTTGGGCATTCCTCCGAAAACTAGACATTGAACTCCCATTTGATCCTGCAATAGCACTCCTGGGAATATACCCGAGAGATAGAAAAACACATAGCAGAAACACTATCTGTACTTCTTTATTCATCTCTGCGCTATTCACTATAGCTAGAATCTGGAAACAACCTAAATGCCTGAGAACAGAGGACTGGCTAAAGAAACTGTGGTTCATCTACACTCTGGAATACTATGCATCTGTCAGAAAAGATGAAATTATGAAATTTACCTGCAAATGGATGGATATGGAGACTATCATGCTGAGTGTAATTAGTCAGAAGGAAAAGGACAGATGTAGAATGACTGCATTCATTAATAGGATATAAATAGATACCAGTGTTTTACTAAATGTGTGAAATGGTAATGGCAGATTAAAACTCACCATTGAATATAACACAAAGAGACTTAAGTTTTAAACTCTAAATATCTGCAGGGCTAGCCACCATGTGTAAAACAAGAGGAGCTAGAGGTGCAGAGACAGAGAGAGGAAACAGGGCTTCCTGCTGTTGAGGCAACCTGGGGGTGGTTGAGAGGGGGTGGGGTCCATTGGTAGTGGAAATGGGGCACTGGTGAAGGGATGGATGCTGGAATACTGTATTACCAAGAACCAATTGTGAACACCTTTCTAATTGTATGTCTCACGGTGGTATAAAATTTTTTTTAAAAAAGGGTCTATTAATTCCTCCTATAGAACATATAGCAGTTTAACATAATGTTCAACATGGACATTACAACATGTCCAAAAGTACGGACCTGAAAGCTGCTGAAACTTCAGTAATAAAGTTCATTACTAAGGATTAACATGTTTTGATGATATATGAAATAGAAACATTGATAGATGACAGCATTATAATAAAACACTTAACTAAATAAAGCAATCTACAGAACAAAATGTATTTAGTATTGGTTGTGGCATGCATGTAATTCAAAACTGAATATTTTAGTTGGTATTCTTCCTATACAAATGAATGTATATCATCTAAATTTTATATTAAAGGAATAATTGAAATAAACAATTTTTAATAGACTGGATTTGAAAATAAAATATTTCACCATAATATGATGTGCTTTATCTCTTTCACAACCAATGTCAATTGGTTTCAGCATATGAAAATTCAGAGATCTACTTTTTCATTATCTAAAGCCAATACTGCACATGATCCTTCTAAATTTCAGCAGCATTTTGCTCGGGGCCAGAGAAATAGCACAGCGGAGAGGCTGCTTGCCTTGCATTCAAACAACCAGGGCTTGATCCCAGGCACCACCTATGGTTCCCTGAGCCCACCGGGAGTGATCCCTGTGTGCAGAATCAGGAGTGCAGCCTGTTGTGGCCTACAAACAAACAAAATTCTAAAATCTTGAACCACAGTATCAAGTGAATAAAATGCCAGAACTGTTCAGCTTTTGAAGCATTTTATTGAATTGCTATTTTTAAAAAGAAACTGCTTGAAAATATAAAGACATTAGAATTTATTTCTTAAATGCAAGGGTACAAATTTAATCACATGAGCTCAAATGGCATGCCATATTTAAAATTTGAAATTCTCTAATTGTACTTTAGGACAGTGTTTTTAACCTGTTATAAAGAACTAGCATTTTCCAGAGAAAAACACCTTGTGAAGTACAACAAAAATAAGTCAGGAACAGAAGAGATTGTCCAGCTGACTGGAGTACATCCATGTTTGCATGTAGAAGTCCTAGGTTTGGTCCCTGGCACTGCATGTGATAGTAGTTTTGCTAAGAGGTGTATTATGTAAATTGAACTTTCAGATTAAATAATACTTGTGTGGGTGATTCCTTAAAATTCCATAGGATTTATTTCTTCATAGTCAGGTCAGAGTGGATCTGGACACTGTCTTAAAGGAAAGTTCATGCTTAAAGGAGATAACTTGAAGATCTTATAAAGTACAAGACTCCTGATGACCCAAAATTTTTAGCAGTATTTTCACAACTTGGGTAACCAAATGCACCAAAAAATTAGATTGAACTAATCAGTCTTTCAATGAGTTGTAAAATATCATTTAAAACTAGAACCAAAGGAAATACTAAGGACCATATTATAAATATTGATGAAATAAATGCAATGTTCCTTGTGTTATCCTTTGAATTATTCCCAACAGTCTTATACAAAAGTTCCCAGAATTTTTCAGAATTGCCTAAATCTCTGGATAAAATGCTTATATTTATCACCCTAAAACATACATACATCATTAATCAACATGCTGTTTTCAGTTATGGAAAATGAAATGGACTCTAATCCTGGTAGAAAAAAAATTGCTCCTATAAAAATATTACTATCACTTGATCACTTGACATCCAGTTATTTATCAATTTGCTCGAGCGGGCACCAGTAATATTTCCATTTGACCCTATCACATGCCAGTGTAGCCCAATGGCATCTGGTTGCTTCAGGAATACAAAGAGCCTCAAACCGTTCGTTCAGGGTCTTGACGAAGTCTGACCATGTTGTAGGTGGGCAGCCACGTGATCTTTTGACATCCTGTGGGATCCAATCGGTAATGGCTCTACTCCAGCAATCGGCTCCAAATCGCATTACATGTCCAGCCATCTGATTTTCGATGCCTTGGCAAACGAGACAGCGTCCCTGACTCTGGAACAGAGATGGAGGTCGGAGCTCTGGAGTCCTTCTTTCACTTGAGTGAGATGGAATATTCCAAGCATAGCTCTTTTGATTCCTCTTTGGGAGACCCAAATAGCATTCTCATCCTGCTTTCATAGGGTCCAGGTCTCTGAGGCATATGTTAATGCAGGGAGAACGGTGGAGTTGAAGAGATGTGCCCGGAGCTGGAGGTTCTTTGTCTTTTTAGCTATTTCTTTGATGCTTTTGAAGGTATTCCATGCTGCTCTCTTCCTCCTGCTCAGCTCAGGTTTTAGGCCATTCATCATGTTGATTTCTCGACCTAGCTACACATAACTGCTGCATTCAGAGATGTTTGTTCCATTGAGAGTGAATGGGGCCTCTGTAACTAGTTCATTTTTCATGAACATAGTTTTGCTGAGATTCAGCTGTAGACCTATCTTTCCACATACTCAGTCAAAATCAGCCAGCATTTGTGCCACTTGGCTAATGCTTGGTGTTATTAGAATGATGTCATCAGCATTTAGTAATAAAAATATTACTATAATTCCCATAAATACCAGGTACATAACAGTTAAAATTAAACATTTGAGCTATATTTTCTTGTATATTTCCATATTTTACTTTCCTCCCCGGGAGTCTTCAACAAATTTCTACTAGTTATTTAACACCATAAAGATTTCCCTTCTCAAAGCAAAACCAAAAAATTGTATAGTCCTATTAAGTAATCACTCTACTGCTACATGATATGACCCCTCTATTACATGAAGGCAACCTTTGCTTATTTATCACAAAGAAGTCATCTCTTGTGAAAGCAGTGCTCTGAAGCTCATGCCAAGAACTTAGAAAGGAAAGCCATATAAGCTACTCTGAAAAGTACCCAGCAAAGTCACAAAATTTACTCTTGATCAATACTCAAATAGTAATTCCTATAGAGGAGACCATCTAGTTAGAAATGGTGATGAGAAATTTATATAGCTGAAAAGGATGCTAGAAACAGAAGTTGTTGTTCATATTATAAATGATACTTCCTGTCATGCCTAAAGATAATTAGACAAGTCTAAAAACTCTTTAGTTTAAGTAGAAACTATCAAAGTAACAGTTTCAGATTTTCTCCTAGCTGGATAATGCAATGCCTTTATCATCAAAAACACTTTGATTACATTTGAAGAAGCATTACCAGATAGGTAGAATAATTAGTTTCTAAAAATATGTCCATCTAGATCTTCCAAGTAAAGCCAACTGAGCACAAGGATGTGGGTCCTTAGTCTAAATTCTAAACATTTTTTCTCTCAGTCTTGAATGTTGATATTGTCAAGCACAGACTCTCCTCAATTTCAAGTGCTCCCCACACAGCCATTATTGCATCCAATGACTCTTCCCTTGATTAAAGGAGGAGAAAAAAAAACCTTTAAATTGTTGTTTGCTGTTCATGGAAAATAGGCTATCTAAAGATGGTGACAGCAATACATATCAGCTATGAGAGTTACCTCTGCCTTTCTAATTTAGCTAGAGGTTAGCCAGAAGCCGAAGGCACTTGAGGGAATAAGAATAGGAATAATCGCTCATCAAATACATGTGATCCAGCCCATCACAGCCCGGATCATCGACACCCACCCTGCAGCAGCTTTTTCCTCAATCCGGCCCAGGTATGCTGGTCCAGAGACTCTCAGACATGGGGCAGAGCTGTTCCTTGCTCTCCCTGTGCACAGCTGTTCATGAGGCAGTCAGGAGGTATGGCGGGTTCTAGCCCTGGCCCACCACCTCGGCAGAGCCTCACAACAAGCCAGACCACCCCCTCATTCCACGGGTGCCGCCATTTTCCACATTTGGACTTCCCTCTTGTCAGAACTCCACCCACCACACCAGCCCATAACATCATCAATAAATGCTTTATTTGGAGGTGTTTAAAAGAGTTTGCCTCCTGCTCAGCAAGCCTGGCAAGCTTCTCGTGTTGTATTTGATATGCCAAATTCCAGTAACAATTATATTAGGTCATTCCCATGACCTAATATAATGGTTTGAGGCTCTTTATGTTCCTGTAGCAAGCCGATGCCCCTGGCTCTACTGGCATGAGACAGGGCATATGGAGATATTACTGGTGCCTGCTCTAGCAAATAGATGATCAATGGGAAGATCGTGATCATGATGGTGATCGTGATCAAATACATGAATGAAAAAATGAACTTCCCTCAGTCATATCATTAGAACCACCAGATATATGATATGCATTATATTTCTCAGTGTAGAATATCATCTGGTTTTCATTGACTCACCTTAAGTAATAAATTAATCCAAAAGCTTAGACCACTTCTGATATAATATCCCTAGAAATTTTATACCTAGTCCATAAACAATAAAGAGCCTTGATTGATTGTTGAGATGCCTCTTTATAACTTTCATTGTGTTGTTCTCTTTTGTATATTTTAAAATTGTGATTACTTATATCATTGAAGTTTATTGAAATAATCTTTCCACATACAGAATGAATACAAAGGCATAATGCAGATGTAAGCTATATCCAACTAAGGTATGTATTAAAATAAATTGACATGTAATTTTTTAGAAAGCAATGATCAAGCAGGCCCCAAATAGCTATAACAGCAAATTATTATCTCATCATAAAACATCAAAATGCCATGTAGTCTGATAACCTTATAGCACTTTTGATCTAAAGAACTCAAGAGGTTTATAAATACTATGAAAACGTCATTTTAAACTATACCAATAATTGCTAGTAGTACCAAATCACTGTTGGTTTAAAAAAATTAAAAGGATATGTCAAAATAAAATAATGAGCCTTAGTACAGGCATGCACTGAAGAAAACATCTCAGATTGAAGACTGGCAATCTCTAATATCAATAACATATGAGGCCTGTGACTTAAATTGATAATTTAAGCCATGTTTAGATAAAATTATTAGGCAAAGAACCAAATTAAGTAATGAATGAATACATACAACCATAAAATGAAATTATACAACCAAAATTAAAAGATTATATCCTCACATTGAATTAGAGTTTTCTTAAGACTTTTTTGGATTTTGTTTTTGCTTGTGTTACTGGGTGGTTTTGGAGGGAAGAGCCTTCTATGGAGTGCTCAGGAGGCCTGGAGACCTTATCAGGATTCTTGGGCAATCAGGCCACTGGTTCAAAGCTACATCCTGGAGTTATGGTGCTGCTCATATCTTGTGATGCTCAGAATTACTGGACCACTAGTGGCACTCGGGAACCTGTAGAACTGTGTCAAGCAATGCTTGGGGACCACATGGAGCCAAGGATATGTACCATAATTGCTGCCACATCTTCCAGCCCCGTGCATTAGATTACATATAGATTTTTCCATGAATTTACAGTTACCTCACTAAACCACTAAACCATTGCACACATCCTAATTTTACATGCTCCCCCTCAAAACAAATTACAACTCTAGTAATTTATATATAAGTTATATATAACATATATATATATATATATAAGTTGAGTGCAGTAATATACCTGGTTTATATTGATATATATGTATATATGATTGATGTTGCTTATATATGATTTATATGTTATTGTATTCAACTCACTTACATGAATTTGAACCACTTATAGAAAGTAGGATTGAGGGATCATAGTACAGCATCCTGTATTATAGTCCCATACTGGCAAATCCACTTCTCTACCTGCTTTGGGTGGCTGTAAGACTTTTTTTAAAAATTCATCTAAAATGTAATTTTGTATGTGATTATTCTTTCAGTTAGTCTGATTGCCTGTGGTACATTTTTATAATTATAAATTGGGTGAAGAATAAAGACAACTAAAATAATCTTATTGGCTAAGACACAGGCATTAATTCAGTTTATAATAGCAGTAATGACCTCAGCCCAGGACATTTCCAGGCAATTAATGACTGGTTGGAGTTAATGGCCCGAATTTCAGCCAAGGACCATCAACTCCTCCTTGCTGGTCATCAATCCTCAGAAAATGCCCAGTGTGCAGAGAGCAGTCAGACCCATTCCGAATTTGACATTTCTAAATTCTTATTTTCAAGTTAGTTATTCCACTCTTAGGCTCTAAAATTCCATTTTGCTTTACTAGGCAAAATGATTAGCGTTGTTTTCAATGATAAGGTACATAATGGAACATAAGATCAATTAAATGTCATATAGCCATAATACATTAGGTGTTATATTAAAAACATAGCAGCACAAACCCAACATATAAGATATTTTTAACAACTCTCTATACTCCTCGAGATCAACTTTGTGGAAAGCCTTCACTTTCAAGTTCTCATTTTATCTCCCTCTGAGAGAAAATCAGAGTTAACCTGGAATACACCCTCTTCTATTCTCTACCTAAAAAGCTGTCCTGAGTCCTGCTTGACTTTAAATCCTCTTCCATGATGAGTTGGAGACACAGTAGACAGAAACATGACTTTTAATATGCAAGCCTAAGCGATATCACATGACAATATCATCAGTCATGTCGAGCCCTTCTGGAGGACTTCACATATTTTTTTCCCCCATCTCACAGAAGGCATATGAAGCAGATGACCTGGATCACCAGCATGGCACACACAAGCTCTTTGTGAACCATTCAAGCAGAAAGAGGGAATCTGTAAGCAGCCTCCACAGCCACAGGAGGCCATCAGGGATGCTGCTCACCAGTTGGGGGCGGGGGAGGAACAGCCTACAGGAAAAGCCCTGTAATGTCTCATTGAGTTTGCCTCCCACCAGCTTCCTCCCACTATTTTTTTCAGTGATTGTTTTATTGTTTTAGTCCATTATGGGAAATGCAGAAGTTCTAATATGAGAGTATGGAAAGTGACTTGTACAGTGAGGGTCTGTGGTCTTGAACACATGTACTTAAACCATCCGTGACCGTTAATAAAATGAAGATCACACATGCTCAGAGTCCTGGGGTGACTGAAATTGTTGCCTTCTAGTTTTATTTTTAAAAGGCAAGTCAATTTTTAAGAATATATGTTATATTCAAGGGGACAACTTATCATTATTCCTTATGTTAAGTACTAATGTCCACAATAAGCTTCAAGCAGTCAATGCAAAGTCATTTTCTGTAAATGGAAGAGGGAAAAAAAATGCATCAACAGTTGAATGCATGCCTCCCTGAGGGCATTTCTCAACGGAATCAGAGCTGTGTTGCCAAAGAAAAGTTTGCTCAGTGGAGATTTGCATGATTTTAAAAATTGTCCAAGTAGGGCTAATGAAAATAACACACTCTTATAAAGCAAAACATAGCACTACTGTGTTTTGTTACTGAAATGATTGGTATCACAAAGACCACTATTTCTTCTGGCAAAAAGCAGACATGAAATAATACTGATTCCCCTGCCCTTCCCACACACATACCCAAATCAGAAATAACATCTACATATGATGGTCTGGTGTTTAATGAAGCCAGAAAAAAATTTTCAAGAATATAAGATCTCTGCTCCTGTCATAGTATACTTCTACCTAGGGACTGTGTGCAGGTCTGGGACAAGTGAGAATTACTAAACAAGAGTAGGAAAACACAAAAAGACATGATCATGTTTTGCCAGAAAAAATTTGGAATTATATACATTTTAATTTGCTCAAATAGTCATATGCTAATAAACAGTAAATTCAGAGTCAATTTAATAAGTTCTACAAAATAAAAATAAAACAGGAGGTAATAAACCCCAGATACTTTTATATTAATTTATGTAAATCAGTGGTGATCCATGTCAAGAGTTCTAACTAGCTTTCTAATGATAGATAATTTGGAAGAATCTATACTTGAAATATAAATTTATAATGAGATAATTGACTTGAGGCCAGACTTTCTATGCTAGGGCTAAGAGAATTGAGGACGCTTGATGCCTGTTTTGCAGAGCTAAGAAATTAAATCATATCTGCCTCAACACAAACCACTTAGCTTTCTGCCTCACTGACTAAAATATCATTCTATCACCCCATACAATATGCTGTTGCACTTTAATTAAATGTATAAACAGGAAGAAAGGCAGTTTTTGATTTCTCCAGATTAACCATTTATCTAAACTGTTCAGCTATAAAACAAGATGCAGTACATGCTCTCAAAAAGCACTGATTTGGATCTAATCAGAGAAGTGCAAATTTTTGCAGCTACAAAAGTTGCAGCTTCAATCAGAAGATGCAAAAGAGTTATGTCAATACCTAACTGCAAGGCATGTTTTAAAACACTCCCCAGAGAATATTTAACATTAATAGTCAAGATCAAAAATCAGTTTTGGAAGTAATGTAAAGTTGTATAAATGTTAGTTTAATTAGGCAGGTTAAAAACACCAACCATGTGCTTAAACATTATTCCCAATTGAGATTGAAGAAATACTTTGAAAAATGATAAAGTTGATGTATAGCTGATAGTCTCTGTCTTCTTAGCTCTTTGGATAAAAGAAGCTGTGTTTATCTTGTTAATGCCTATATTAAATTGCCATTAAAACTATACAGTGAGTGTTAACTCTCTTCCCTCAGTCTAATGGGAATCTGTTACAGCAGTTTTTTTCTAAAGAAGCTTATAAGCTTATATAGTGGGATTGTCTCACATTTAGCAGTTAGGGAATGTGACTTGTAAAGTCACTCTAAGAATATGCTTTTTATTCTCTTTTAAAGATAAGTATTTCAGGAAGATGGGAATGGAAAGTACTTCAAATGGAATGTTGTTTGCAATGAAACCAACACAAGATGCTCTTTCCAAAGTACATCCATGTTTAAAATATAGTCCAATCCTTTAAGTGATATAATAACACCAACCCTGAAATATAGTAGGACTTTTGTGAGTTCCTAAATGGTCTTTGGGGGCCAGAGCCATAGCTTAAGTGAAGGTACATATGCCTATCATACACTCAGGTCTGAATTCTAACCTCAATATTACATGGTAGTTGTTCAAATTTACTGCTTTAATCCCATGAGTAAGTGCATACAAAGAAATCATGTTGATAAACCATGGCATCAAACTGGCTATTAATAATATATTTGATCTATTTCCTCACATTGATCAGACTAAATCATGCACAGAGAGAGTGAGAGAATTGAAGGAAAGCGTTTGTTCCTTATAGCTAGTGGCAGGAATGAATCTGAAGAGTTTCAAAATAGACAAATTAGATCATCAGAGTTTTTTTGTTTCATTTTCTTAGTGACCTATATCTTACATACATATTATATGTTGTTAGGTATGAAACAATGGTCCAGAGCATCTGAATAGACATTCCAAAGTGATCAGCACAATAATGTCACCTGATGACCTGTCTATTTTTTTAATGAGCTCTAATTTTCCAAATGAATTGAGTCAGTTTGGCAAAGTGGATTTACTGAAAGCTGTCTTGTCACTATCACTAAAAACGGAGATCACAATGTCATAACCTAAAGGCATCCATACACACATTTTACCATGTACTTGTGGGAGATGGCATGTTACATGATCTTATGATTGTCACAAGATTGAATTTTTAAATTTTCTATTTTATATCTATGTCTATTTTCATGACACCTTGGTGCAAAGACATTACTCAATGTTAATAACTCTATGAGTGATTTGGGTATATTTCTCTTCAAATAGAAATCAGATTAAAAGGAAATGCTTGAGCTTTGCAAATCCAGTTTCTTTGACTTCTGGAAGAATCCTAACCAATTCATTAAGTTTTAACTTGGTGCTGCATCTATGTTTTGTTGAATTGAAATTTATGAAAAGATTTAGCCGAAGACAAGCATGAAATTAAAAAGTGTAAAATGAGCTGAGGTCTCAACTCTGTCATTTTAAAAAACACTGGAGGTCTCCAATTACCCACAGAATAAAATTAATAAAAATCACATATAATGTCATAATAGATTTTATTTCAATAGAACAACATTATTACATTTAATTATAAATCACATGAATAGCACTGGCAACCAAAAGGAAAAAAATTTGCTATTGCTAATTGTATAGTTTCCCATATACCAGAATGTGTAAGGGGTATATGTTACTTGTATCATTAAATTCTTATTATATTATAATGTTGTAATCTAATTTCTCTAAGTGCCTCATTATTTTTAATTTCAACTGCCAAATGCACACATATTTTATGTTGTTAGTGAATTAAACAGAGGCATGCTAAACAGATTGATAGTCTGGATGCACTTTGTGATTTAAATGTTCTGATTATAGTGTAAAATAAGACAAGGAAAAATGTGCTGTTTCCTGTAGGTCACGACTAGAGGTTCATAATAAAGGCAATCTATATTGTGCCTAGAAACATACTGTATATAAATAACTCTTATGGTAAATAATATAATTTTGTATGAGTGTATCTCATATGTGAATCTGACTCTCTCAGACATGAATGATATTGAGGTTCGTAGAGTGGATTGCAGGTAGTTATGTTGTATAACACAAAACATAGCCACATGAGCACAGTGAATGTATGTTAAAAAAACTCTTTTAAGTTTTTTAACATAAAAGTGTACAGTATAATGTTGTATCAGCTAATTTTAACTGGGTGGCAAACCATACGAACACTTAAAAACAACTATTCATTGAACTGCTGTTTCTGAGTGTTGGCTTTGTGAGCAGTGTTATCTGTTGTTTTGGTGTAGTTGCTTTGATCTCTTGTGGCAGATTGCAAGTTGGACTAGTACCTATGTTAACTTTTCTCATTCTCTAGTGAACTAGCTTGAATTTGTTCATAACGCCATGGTTGGCATCTTAAGAAGTCATCAAAAACACTTCATTATAGCATTAACAACCTGGATAGAGAGCTGACAAGTCACCAGTTTCAATAAATTTTATAGGCTAAACAAACCTGAGTAGGGAAATAGACTTTATCCCGTGGTGGGAAGGCTTCCAGATCTCAGGACAAAAGTACACAGATAAAGGTAAAGATTTGGATATTTTCAGTCAAATTTTTATATGCCCTATAAATGATCACTTGATCACTTGACATTCTGCTATTCGATTTGCCGAGCAGGTCCCAGTAATGTTTCCATTTGTCCATGTCACATGTCAGTGTACAATGGAATCTGCTTGCTCCAGGAATACGAAGAGCCTCAAACTGTTCGTTCAGGGTCTTGACGAAGAAGTCTGACCATCTTGTAGGTGGCTGGCCATGTGATCTTTTGACATCCTGTGGGATCCAGTCGGTAATGGCTCTAGTTCAGTATTCATCTCCAAGTCGTGTTACATGTCCAGCCCATCTGGTTTTCAACACCTTGGCAAATGAGACAGCGCCCTGACTCTTGATCATCGACAGAAGTCAGAACTCTGGATTCCTTCTCCTATAAATGATAACCTAATAAAATGATTATTTTATAGGCTTATTAAAAGAATGTCCCATCTCTAGGACTTGTCAAGAAGTCACATGTATTTCTTCCAGAGACCAGCTACAGTCTATATCATTTCAAAGTCACAATCAGTTACTCTTTACAGGGCTTCTACACTGCAAGAAGGAAATTGTATTTGGATGTTCCGGTCTTCTGATCATTGGTGACAAATACGTGGAGGGAAAGAGAGAGAGAGAGAGAGAGTAGAGAGAGAAAAAAGAGAAAATGACAGAGAGACAGAGAAAGAGAGAGAGAGACTTTCAATGGAAGATGTATATCCAGAAGTCCATAGCCAAAAGCCATATAAACACATTGAGTTCTTCCAGGGATTCCTGGTGGTGATAAATTGGTAAATGGCCAATTTATCAGTTCAGTCTCAGGAATCTGCATTTTAATTAGTTCTGCAGTTCTAGGATTCCTAAGCACCATACAGCACATACATTACATACCTTTTTATTTAATTGGTAAAACTGTTCACAAGATTGGTTCCTCCCATAAACAAAAACAGCTTAACCCAACCTAAATTTTCTCTTCTCTGAAACTTAGAAACTATTTACCATCTCACAGGTTTCAATTTGCAGCTTCAATTACTTTTAGTTAGGTCTGAGTGTCTAATTTTATAACTATAAATATATATACTTATATTTAAGTAAATATAGAGTACCCAAAACTCTAAGAATTGTTTATTTGGTAAGGGATATGAAAACCATATGCATATAATTCAATAAAAATGTTTTTAATAATAGTCTATGAATTCTAATAAATATCAGATTATTGATCTGGGACTTGTAGTTGAGAGAGACAAATTCCAAATAATTAGTTTATGTATCCCAAAATGAAACTAAATCAAACAATGAGTTTGAAATTGATTTCAACATAGCTAGTTAGACTAAAATTATGTTTGCTCTTTCAATCCTTGGTGGAAAAGCACAATAACTGCCTATTATTAGATAAGCTTAACCTCTGTATTAATTAAATATAAAAAGCATATGCATAATTAGCTGCATAGTAATTTTAACTATAAAATACTAAGAGAAAAAATAAAATCATACCAATTTACCATAATAATATAAATACTATAGAGCACAGACTGTAGTACAAAAATGTAACCAGGCACCAAATATACAGAATTACCTATATAGTAACATTCAAATATGAAATATAAATATGAGAAAAAGAAAATATGCCAAAAACAACTATATCCATGTGCTATCACAATATAAATACTATAGAACACAAGACTAAAGTACAAAATATGCATCCAGGTAGCAATTTAACTTAAAATTCTCAGAAAATTCATGAACTTTCTTACCATCATTTAACTTGGTCTAGATTAAAATTGTCTAGATGTGGCTTAGAGAATGATTAAACTCAACAGCAAGTGAGTCAAGGCAGAGACTTATGAATCAGCCTCGGATCTGTAAGGTGTCAAGTAGAAGTACGTTCTTCACAACTCTAAACAAACGGTGAGAATTTGTACTTTCCCAAACAATTATCGATAAACAAAAGTCTGAGGTAAGGGCAATGAAGAGGCCATAGATTTACTACTTTTGTAACAATTCAATAGGAATAGCTTAAGTTGTAGGAATTTAATTAAAATGCTTTAATTAAAACAATGCCAGAAATGTTTAAATTTCTAGAAACATAAACTTAATTGCAGTTTTCTGAATAAGTAATGTAAATCTAATTTTTTTTCTAATTTATAATTTGACTTACTTTCCTCTTTTATTGACAGTACAAATTACATTCTTTCCTCCAAAACATTTTTATCTGGAATGATTTTTATCACTTACAAATTAGCTGTATTAAATGTTAGGAAAGATTACTTCTTAATTATGAAATTCAACACACCTGTTATAATTGTTTTTGTTAAATAATTACTTGATTTTACCCACACACATCCTAGTTCTTTCCAGTTGTCAGACTTGGAAATATGTAGCATATTTTAATGATTTTGACATTAATATGTACTGTATTTAAACCAAGATATAAATACATACATTTTGCACATATAAAATGTTTTGAAGCTTTGGAAGACAATTCTACTTTGGAAAATATTTAATATGCTCATAAACTTCACATTTATGTTGTTTAAAAAATCAAATGAGGAAATTTTTTTTTACACTTTTTTTTTTTACTTCAGCAGAACATCTAAAAGTCCGGACTTCAAAGGATCCCGCTGACCAGAACTGCCCTTCGCAGTGGTCCAGAATGACATGAGATATGTAAAGGTGAAAACTACGTTGAAAGCCACTTGGGGGAAACCCAAGAGACATCAGAATTTTTCAAAATCCTACTAAGCTGCTACCTATGAGTATGAGCCTCTAGGAATACTGTTAAAGAGGAGGGGGATTTCAGGGGAGTCCCAAGGCCCCAGGCTCAAGGGACCCCTGTGGATTCCATAGCCCTAACAGTACTTGGAGGTCAGGGGGTGACCACGGCAGCAATGCTGGGGCCTGGGTGAGTCCCCGGCAGAACACACACTGCGTTAGTGACCCGGTCTGTACCTCGCTGCTTGCGGCAGGAACCTCTCTCCACGGACTTCTGACTCTTTCCCGTTGGGTTCTCCTGCAGGCTGCTCTTTCTTCGGGGTCTGTGCAGGCTCCTCTCGTCAGGACCTCTCTCCTCTGGATGTTTTGGTCAGGGCTTATCTCTTAAGTATTCTCCCAGGACCTCTCTTTTTCAGGGCCTCTTTTCTTAGGTCCTTTCTGTTGAGGCCTTTTCTTTTCAGGGCCTCTTTTACCTGGACTCCTCGGCTATGGTCCTACCTCTGTTTCACTACTTTACATTGCTTCATCCTGTTGCCTCTATTTCACTGTTTTCTAAGTCCCTGTCACTGTCACTGTCTTCCCGTTCATCATCGATTTGCTCGAGCGGGCACCTGTAACATCTCCATATGTCCTGTCTCATGCAGGTAGAGCCCAAGGGCATCTGCTCGCTCCAGGAACATAAAGAGCCTCAAACCATTCCATCAGGTCATGGGAATGAGGTCTATAATTGTTACTGGTATCTGGCATATCAAATACAACACGGGTAGCTTGTTAGGCTCTGCCGTCCCGGGTAGCATATCTAAGTCCCTAACTGATACTATTTCTCTGAGTTCCACTGTTTGGTCCTGTTGCCTTTTGCCTGGTGCCCTGTAGTTTTGGTGCCAGCCCTCGGGCTCCCACACATCAGGCCTGTGGCTCTGGTGCTGGCCCTCAAGCCTAGGCACCAAGACCAGCTTCTCCCTTTGCTGACTATCCAGCTCAGGCACCAGGTACCCCATGGCCCAGGTGCATGCCCGGACACCAGGGGTCACTGCTCTCTTCATCCTGAAGACCCAGGGTGGTCTCCTTGTGTCCCTACGTATACTCTCAGGTCAGCTTCAGAATCCTGATCTCAACTAACTGTTTCCCAACTGGCATTACCCTACAGAATACAAATTTAATTGTGAATAGGAATATATAAAGATTCTGTGAGTTCAGTTTCCAAGATTCCAAGCAATGGTTTACTTTCCTTTAGGTCAATGAGAATATAACTCACCATAAGCTTCTCCATGTTTTCAAGAGAATGCGCTGGTTTGTATTGAGTTGATTGCATTTTAAATCATGTTAGAAGCAAGACTTTTTAAAAAGGATAGCAAGCATTCATTTCCTTTAATGATTTTTTATTAATATCAGGCTTTCCTTTTGCTTTTTTGAGTCACACTCAGCAATGCTCAGGGTTACTCCTGGCTCTGCACTCAGGAATTACTTCTGGCAGTGCTGGGGACCATATGAGATGCTGAGGATCAAACCCGGGTTGGCTGCATGCAAGGCAAACACCCTACCCACTGTACTATCGCTCCGGCCCCAACATTGCTACAACATTACTTCAAGGGTTCGCTCACACATGCGGGGAGGGGGCCATGCTGGCCAGACTTGGAGTGGGGATTTGGGTTCCTCCGCCCTTTCCTCCACCACCATGCCAGCTACCCCAGAAGAGAGAGACTTGCCAGACCCACAGCTCCGTCAGCAACCTCCAAAGAGATCCAGACCCATCTTAGACAGTCTTAGATAGTACTAGATTTTAGCATCAGGTCCTTCCCAGGATCTTTCACATTTATACACTATATACAGTACTAGAAAGGTTCTAGCTGATAGCTGTCACCCCAGTAAGCCTAGCAAGAAGCCAGAGCAACCCATACATCATGAGATCAGTCATTTTCAACACTAGACTCCACAGTTCCTCAGAGCTCCACCCAAGAGAAAACCTGATTTTCCCCCATTAAGTTTCATCAGTAAATGTTTGAGATGAGAGTCTTCTCACGGAGAGTATACCACCTACATGGCAGAGCCTGGCAAGCTACCTGTGTTTTATTTGATATGCCAAAAACCAGTAACAATTATGGACCTCTGACCTTAAGGAATGGTTTGAGGCTCTTCCTGTCCCTGAAGCAAGCAGATGCCCTTGGGCTACACTTGCTTGGGACAGGATGTATGGAGATGCTACTGGTGCCAGCTCGAGCAAATTGATGAACAACTGGGAGACAAGTGACAAGTGATAAAAGTCATCAGGCTTTCCTGTGTAGTTGATATTGTATTTCACTCACTAATGCTTCATGTTCCAAATTTATAAAAGACTAGCTAGACTTTTTATTAATATCAGGCTTTCCTTTTACTTTTTGGGTCACACCCAGCAATGCTCAGGGTTACTCCTGGCTCTGCACTCAGGAATTACTTCTGGCAGTGCCTGGGGACTGCCAGAAGTAAAGGAAATTAAAGAATTTAATGCTTGCTATCCTTTTTAAAAGTGTTGCTTCTAACATGATTTAAATGCAATCAACTCAATACAAACCAGCACATTCTCTTGAAAATATGGAGAAGCTATGGTGAGTTATATTCTCATTGACCTAAAGGAAAGTAAAAAATAGCTAGACTTTTGCTATTTGATGATATATAGGTTGTTATTATTTGCTACATTTCCCTTTTCCTTTTTTACTAAAATGTAGAAACTTCACACTTTTCCAGGGTTCTGGTATAGGATCATATAATATGGTCATGCTTGTAGTGATGGGTGGTGGCTCACAGTAAGAATGCATTTGGTATTATGGTACCTCCATCGAGTCACTATTATTTTTTCAAGCTCCTTCCCTTTCAAAGTCATGCAGAAGAATCAGTACAAAACTAATACATAAAAGTACTCAGACAAGCATTAAAAACAAAAATTAAAGCATCGCAGAATTAATTTTTAGCACCAATATATCTTCCCATTCATTATCCTGCCCTCTTTTCACAGTCAAAAAAACCAAGTACTATATATTATTGTAAATAATGGAATTGACAGTTTCATAAATTTACCAAGGTCTCATCTTCACTCAAAGGTTTACTCGATGACATCGCTGTTGCAAATATTCATCAAAGAAAAAACTGTGTGTCTCTTTTCTAAAATATTAGGATAAAAGCTTTATCAGATGCACTATATTGCAGAGACTGTTTCCAAGATTGCAGGTTTTTAGCAACAGTGTAAAGAAGAGTCATCTGCTTTGTTTTTCAGGGTCAGGAACTACATAATCTTTCTAAAGGACTGCTTTAAAATGCTTCTTAAGGGAGATTGGTGACTTCCACAGTTATCATTAAACAGACTTGTAGAATTTCAGCAGAAACTCATTTGACTGAAGTATAATAGTTTCATCAGCAGGACTCTAGGAATGACTGGACTTGGATACCACAATGAGAGGCAAGTGTCAAGGTTGACTCTTACATTTTTTAATTTCCAAGAGTGAGGGAACTTATATGCCATTTGTAGAAAGAAAGAAGATAGTCAAGAAATAGAATTTGAAAATTACTAGCTACTTTTAAGAACTTGCAAAGCTGAAAATTCCTGAGAGTGAATTAAGTGACAGACTTTTGAAGCCTAGGTGAAAAAAGCATAAATGGCAAAATCTAACAGGGAAGTAGATGTATTTTAAAAAAAGAGAGAATTGAGATCTGAAATTTTTCTAAGGTCAAATAGTTTCACAGATTTGGAGATATAATTTATAAGGGCTAAAGAGAGAATAAGGAATTCAAGTTTAATGGTTCTTATAGTAGTGCTAGATATTTATATGTTTTATGGCTGGTTATGTATATCAGATGCTGAATAATGTAAAGATGAGTCATCTTTAGAAATGAAGTAAAAATTGTCTTGGCTTGGGTTATACACAAACATATTGAAATTACATGAAGAATAATTAAGATTAAAGTATAAATGTGGACACAAAGTATTACTAAAACTGTTATACACTTATCAATGTACACTGATTTATTTACTCAGAATTTTTCAAACAATGAAAATCACTTGAAAATACAAAATTTACAATAGAATAAAATAGGCAAGTAGCTGATTTGAAATAAAAATATAAAATTTCATTACAGAATAAATAAAATTTAACTAATAAAATTTTCCTAGAATGAATTTGCTGAGAATTTCCTGATATTCTTAGAGTTCATATGATTCTATTAAACTTTCTTCACTTTGCTTGATTATACTATCGAACTTTTTTTCCTGCTTAAGATATAGTTGACATATAATACTATAAACTGAGCACTGCCAGAAGTAATTCCTGAGTGGAGAGCTCAGAGTAAACCCTGATCATTTCCAGGAGTGACCTCCAAAGCAAATTAATTGATTAAGTAAGTAACTAATATAAAATAGTCATGTGACATGATGTTTAATATATGCATGTGTTGTAAATTTATTATCAGAAATCTGATCAGTTGATAATCAGAAAAATGACATTGGACTTTAACAAAAAGTCTGCGAATGTGCAGAGGACTTCTGAGATACCCTTTGAGAGCTCTCGGCTGTGTTGCTAACTATATCACTATGTCATAATTTAGAATTTCAGAACAGATACAGGTAATGAAGGTCCTTTTGACAAAATTCATCCTTTTTCTTTTTTATATCCTATCGCATTACTGGAACTACCATTATTTTCTTTTTTATTATTAGTTATTTGTTTTCCTTAAAAGAGATAGAGTGAGAAAAAGTGAATCCTTAAATACCGCCAGTAGCAATATGCACAGGTAGATTCATCATGGAAATATCACAAAATATTTAAAATAGGAGCTGGAGGTATTGTACTACAGATTGGGAGATTGCTTTTGCATGTGACCAACACAGGTTTGATCTCCAGCATCATGTAAATTATAGAGCCCATCCAGAAGTAAACCCTAAGTGCCATCTGGGTTAGCCCAAAAGCAAACAACAAATTAAAAAGTAGAACTATCAAATGATCCAGAAATACCACATTTTGGTTATAGACCTAAAAAATGACTCTCCCAAAGAGATATATGCTAACATTATTATAAATACTATCATAGAATTTAGAACATTGTCATTATAACCTTATTATGCTAGCCAGAACATGGATATAAAATTGATCATTTGACAAAATAATAAAATGTGAAAGATTTTATACATTTATTTTTCTGTGTATACATATAGACTTGTTACTCATTTGTTTTTGTCATAACTTTATATTATAACCTAATATTTTGGGTTTTTGTGGATTCTTTACTTTTCAATTGAGATAGATCATTTTGGTCTTGATTGTAATTACATAATTGATTTACAACAGAATAAACTTAAGCTGAAATTTAGAAGTATGTATGATTCATGAGACAGGTTATATAGGTTCTTGTGATGGGATTGAATTTGGGGCCCACCTGTAGTTGTTCCAGGGATAAATCCTGGTGGTCCTTGGGGCACTATATGCAGTGCCAGGGATCTAACTGTGGTCAGCCATATACCAAGTAGGTACCCACTGTACTTTCTAGCCAGATTCTATATGTTCTTAAATAAACAGATGAAGCTGCCTCAACCAAAATTCATCACTTTAAATGAGTTACCTATATATAAAAATACACTAATACCTATTAAATTATCTTTGTGGAATCTCATAAATGGTGGTGAGGAGACCCACGCACATACAGCTATTCAGTTGATGCAAAGGCCTGAGGATATGGCACTATTTAGAATCTCTGTGGCTGACACCACCAGGGTCACGTGTTCTGGATATTCACCTGACCACTTATTAACTTATATTAAGAATAGAATTCACTCCGCTTCTTCCGAGGCCATATGGGGCACACAGGTTAGAACTGCCTCTGGTTCTCTGCTGATCATGAGGCATCCAAGAGGGAGGGCGAGCTCTGGTCCCAGCCTGCCACCACAATAGGGCCTTGAAGAAGCCAGAGGAACCTCACACACCATAATCACAGCCATTTTCAATATCAGGTCTCCACAGCTCATCAGAGTTCCAATCAAGGGAGAAGCCAATTTGAAACCCAGATATGTGGGTCTCGCGGCTAAAGTCACTAGGCTTCCATGGAGATGGAGCTGGGTCCCTTTCCCCCACCTCTGTCCCTTCAAGGGAGGCTTGGTGAACCCTCTCCATGAACGGTTTCTCGGCTGTCAGCCATGATCCAGAGACACAGACACATGGGGGCTGCACTCGGCTCTCACTGAGGTGTGTGGTCACTGAGCGGCAGTGTGGTATCTTAAACTAGTAGAAACCAACCAGGTTCTAGAAACACAGAAAGCCAATGCAAGAACAGAATTGGCCAGATTCACACATAAAAAAACCAGAAATAAAAAATGCCAGTATATGTGCTGTAATGGTCAATATAAGTAATGCAGCTGAGGGAGCAGGCACAGAAATGGGAATGGGTGGAAAATGAAAGTCTTTGGTGGTGGAACACACTGGTGTGGGATTGGTTTTGAATGATGAATCCTTCTAACCCAACTGTACTCTGCAAAACTTCTGTACTTTGTAAATCACTTCACTTGTATCACTTCTGTATTTCCTGTTGTTCACTGGATTTGCTCCCGAGCAGGCACCAGTAACATCTCCCATATGTCCAATACAAGCAAGTGTAACCTAAGGGGAATCTGCTCACTCAGGAACACAAAGAGCTCCTCAACCATTCCTTCAGGTCATGCGAATGAGTTATATAATTGGTTACTGTACTTGGCATATCAAATACGAATATGGGTATCTTGCCAGGCTATGCCAAGGTGGGTGGGACATTCTTCTAGTAGCCTTCATCCTGGTGATTTGGATTGATGAACTGAGATGGCAAAGATGGGCTTTTCAGCTGGGTTGGAGCTCTGATGAGCTGTGGAGTCTGGATGTTAAAAAAATGGCGCCCTCAAGGTGTGCGGTTTCCTCTGGTTTAGCCTGCGAGGTTCTGCTGGGACAGTGGCTAGAACCGACCTCAAGCTTCCTCCGCACCCTCAGACAAGTAAGCACAGGGAGCTGGTTAGCAGCTCTGCCCCTGTGTATCTTGAGTACTCTGTAAATCACGGTAAGCGCTTTAATTAAAAAAAAAAATTTATAACGAGTAGAATTCATACATTATTCGCAGGTATTTCTTTTTCAAATGCTACTCGATGATCTATATGATTAGTTTTGTTCTACCCTTATTTTTTGAGGTAAAATAGTTTTATTTACAGAAATATGAAGAGGGAAGAGATAAAAAGTAAATTGTGAATCTCAGGAGGAGATGTCAGCAAATTTCTTCTTAACATTCTTCATTCTTGCATTATAAATTAATGCATAAATGCAGGCCCTCTCCCACCGGGGTGCGTTCCCCGGTAAGGAGAGAGCCTCTTCAACAAGTGGTGTTGGGAAAACTGGGCAGCAACATGTAAAAAATGAATTTGGACCTGTGTCTAACACCATGCACAAAAATCAGATCAAAATGGATTAAAGATCTCAATATCAGACTTGAATCCATAAAGTACATTGAAGAAAATATAGGAAAAACCCTCCACGACATTGAAGCTAAAGGCATCTTCAAAGGTGAAACATCACTAACAAAGCAACTAGAAGAAAAGATAAACATATGGGACTACATGAAACTAAAAGCTTCTGCACCTCAAAAGAAACAGTGACTAAGATACAAAAGCAGTCCACAGAATGGGAAAGAATATTCACCCAATACCCATCTGATAAGGGTTAATATCCAGGATATATCAGGCACTGGTAGAACTTTACAAGAAGAAAACAAACAACCCCCATCAAAAAATGGGGAGAAGAAATGAACAGAAACTTCAGCAAGGAAGAAATTCGAATGGCCAAAAAACATATGAAAAATGCTCATCATCACTAATCATCAGAGAGATGCAAATCAAACAACAATGAGATACCACTTTACACCACAGAGACTGGCACATATTCAAAAGAGCAAGAACAACAAGTGCTGGCGTGGATGTGGGGAAAGGGGGACACTCATCCATTGTTGGTGGGAATGCCGGCTGGTACAGCCTTTCTGGAAAACAATATGGACTTTCCTCCAAAGACTAGAAATTGAACTCCCATTTGACCCAGCCATACCACTCCTGGGAATCTACTCTGGGAAACCAAAAATACACGAGCGGAAACACCATCCCTACTTTTATGTTCATAGCAGCATTATTCACAATAGCCAGAATCTGGAAGCAACCAGAGTGCCCGAAAATCGATGACTGGATAAAGAAGCTTTGGTACATCTACACAATGGAATACTATGCAGCTGTTAGGAAAAATGAAGTTATAAAATTTGCCTATAAATGGATGGACATGGAGAAGATTATGTTGGAGCGAAATTAGCCAGAAGGAGAGAGACAGATACAGAATGACTGCATTTATTTGCACTACATAAATATATATGTACATATTATGATACCAATATCCAAGGTCAAGTGAAACATATATCAGGAGGTCTTGTCAAAAGTGGAAATTATCACAAACGTGTGGGAGTCAGAGGCTTAGGTAAGACAGAAAATGGAACAGTGTGCTAACAATTGTTCGAGGGTACTAATGCCAACCTAGAACTGAGCATTAAATAGAGGCAAAAGGATACACATGACAACCTTTTAATGTATGTTCTGTAATCCCATAGTCTGGAAGGGAAGGGAAAGAAAAGAGAGAGAAAGGAAAAGAAATAAAGAACCTGCCATGGAGGGGGCTGGGGGAGGGGGAGGGAACTGGGACGTTGGTGGTGGGAGATGGGCACTGGTGGAGGGATGGGTGCTGGAACACTGTATGACCAAAACCCAAATATGAACTTTTTAATTGTATATCTTT
>JAJIBD010038185.1:0-26690 GCA_021461705.1 Cryptotis parvus | reverse complement strand
AATAAAACCTTTAACTAAATAAAGCAATCTGGAGACAAAATGTATTTAGTAATGGTTGTAGCATGCGTAATTCAAAGCTAGAATATTTTAGTTGGTATTCTTCTATACAAATGAATGTATATCATCTAAATTTATATTAAGGAATAATTGAAATAAACAATTTTTTAATAGACTGGATTTGAAAATAAGAAATATTTCACCATAAAAAATATGATTGTGCTTTATCTCTTTCGACAGTGTCAATTGAGACTTAGCATATGAAAAATTTGAGATCTACTTTTCTGTTGCTCTAAGCCAATACTGCACATGATCCTTACCATTTTCAGCAACATTTTTGCTCGGGGCCGAAATGTAGCACAGCTGGAGAGGCTGCCTTGCACATTCAAACAACCAGGGGCTTGATCCCCAGGCACCTATGGTTCCCTGAGCCACCAGATTAGTCCTGTGTGCAGAATCAGGAGTGCAACCTGTTTGTGAGCTACAAACAAACAAAATTAAAATCTTGAACCTAAATATAAGTGAATAAGAAATACCAGAACCTATTCAGCTTTTGAAGCATTTTATGATTGCTATTTTGAAAACTGCTTGAAAATATAAAGACATTAAATTTATTTCTTATTATTTGAGGCTGAATTTAATCACGCAGGCTCAAATGACCATATATTTAAAATTTAAATTACAGTCCTTTTTACTTTAGGACAGTGTTTTTAACCTGTTATAGAAACGAGCACTTTCCAGAGAAAAACACCTTGAGTACAATAAAAAATAATTTAGAGACAGAAAGAGATTATTCAGCTAGGCTGGAGTACATCCATGTTTGCATGTAAGAGTCCTATGGTTTGGGTCCCTGGCACTGCGCTCTTAGTATTAGTTTTGCTAAGGAGTGTATTAGCATAGAAATTGAACTTTCCAGATTAAACTAATAACAAGTGTGGTGATTCTGGCAAATCCATACAGGTTTTATTTCTTCATAGTCAGGGTCAAGTGGATCTGGACATCTTAAGGAAAGTTCATGTATAAAGGAGATAACGAAGATCTTAAAGTACAAAGACTGAGACTACAAGAATTTTTAGCAGTATTTTCACAACTTGGGTAATAAATACTTTTTTAAAAATTAGATTGAACTAATCAATCTTTCAATGAGTTGTAAAATATCATTTCAAAACTGAATAATACTAAGGACCATATTATAAATATTAGGTGAAATAAATGCAATGTTCCTTGTGTTATCAACCTGGTTAAAAACCCCAACAGTCTATACAAAAGTTCCCAATTTTCAAATTGCCTAAATCTCTGGATAAAATGCCTATTTATCACCCTAAAACATACATCATTAATCTTGCATGCTGTGTTTCAGTTATGGAGAAGTAAATGGACTCTAATCCTGGTGAAAAAAATTGCTCTATAAAATATTACTATCCTTGATCACTTGACATCCAGTTATTTATCAAAATTTGCTCGAGCGGGCTGGTAATATTTCCGAACGACACCTATGCGGCAGTGTGGCCACGACTAATAAGTTGCTTCAACGCAGGAATACAAGGAGCCTCAAGCAGTTAGTTCAGGGTCTTGAAGTCTGACCATGTTGTAGAGTGAGCAGCCAAATGAATCTTTTGACATCCTGTGGGATCAGTAATTAATGGCTCTGCGTCAGCAATGGCTCCAAATGGCCCCACGTGTCAAACCATCTGATTTTGATGCGCGCCAGCAAGCGAGACCAGCGTCCCTGACTCTGGAACAGAGATGGAGGTCGGAGCTCTGGAGTCCTTCTTTCCTGCACCCAGGTGAGATGGAATATTCCCAAGCATGGCTTTTCTTTTGATTCTCTTGGGAGACCCAAATAGCATTCTCATCCTGCTTCCGCAAGGTCAAGTCTCTGAGGCATATGTTAATGCAGGGAAAACGAGAATAGGTGAAGAGATGTGCCCGGAGCTGGAGGTTCTTTTGTCTTTTAACTATTTCTTTGATGCTTTTGAAGGTATTCCATGCTGCTCTCTTTCTCTGCTCAGCTCAAGTTTGAAGCCATTCATCATGTGAATTTCTCGACCTAATACATAACTGCTGCATTCAGAGATGTTTGTTCCATTGTGAGAGTGAATGGGGCCTCTGTAGTTCCATTTTTCATGAACATAGTTTTGCTGAGATTCAGCTAGCAGACCTATCTTCTTCTATACTCAATTCAAAATGTGAGCATTTGTACCACTTGGCTAATACTTAGGTGTTGACAGAATAATTAATCAGCATTTAGTAATAAAAATATTACTATAATTCCCATAAATACCAGGTACATAACAGTTCAAATTAAACATTTGAGCTATATTTTCAATATATTTCCATATTTTACTTTCCTCCCGAGAGTCTTCAACCATTCTACTGGTTATTTAACCCACCATAAGATTTCAGCACTCAAAGCAAAACCAAAAGTGTATAGTCCTATTAAGTAAAATCACTCTACTGCTACATGATGTGGGCCTCTATTACATGAAGACAACCTTTACTTATTTATCACAAAGAAGTCATCTCTACATTAGAAAAGCAGTGCTCAAACTCATGCCAAGAACAGAAGGAGCCATATACTTCTCTGAAAAGTACCAGCAGAGTCTAAAATTTTTTCTTGATCAATACTCAAATAGTAATTCCTATAGAGACCATCTAGTTAGAAATGGTGATGAAATTTATATGAAAACGAAGGATGCTGAAACAAATTGACTGATTTCATAGCCTGGTAGTGCTTCCTGTCATGCCTAAAGATAATTGAACCAGTCTAAAGGCTCTTGGTTTGAGTGAGAAACTAATAAAGTAACGGTTTCAGATTTTCTCTAGCACGGATTAATACCAATACATTTATCATCAAAAAACACTTTGATTACATTTGAAGAAACATTACCAGATAGGTAGAATAATTAGTTTCTAAAAATATTACCATCTAGATCTTCCAAGTAAAGGCAACTGAGCACAGATGTGGGATCCCATGATTCTAAATTCTGGGCTTATTTTTCTCTCAGTCTTGAATGTTGATATTGTCAAAAGCACAGACTCTCCTCAATTTCAAGTGCTCCCACCCCTTCATTATTGCATCAATGACTCTTCCTTGATTGGAGGAGAAAAAAAAACCTTTAAGTGTTGTTTGCTGTTCATGGAAAATAAGGCTATCTAAAGATGGTGACAGCAATACATATCAGCTATGAGAGTTACCTCTGCCTTTCTAATTTAGCTAGAGTTGGCAGTGAAGGCGCGAGGCAAATAGAATAATGGCTGCATCAATGCATAGCGATCAGCACATGCAGCCCGGGATCGCCGACACCCACCTGCAGCAGCTTTTCCTCCAATCCGGCCCCGGTATGCTGGTCAGAGACTCTCAGACATGGGAGGGCGAGCTGTTCCTTTGCTCTCCTGCACAGCTGTTCATGAGGCGATCCCAGGAGGTATGGCGGGTTCTAGCACAGCCCACCACCTCGGCCGTCACAACAAACCAGATAGCCACCCCCCTCATTCCAGTTGCCGCCATTTTCCACATTTGGACTTCCCTCTTGTCAGAACTCCACCCACCACACCAGCCCATACTTATCATCAATAAATGCTTTATTTGGAGGTGTTTAAAAGAGTTTGCCTCCTGCTCAACATAAGCCTGGCTTGGCTTCTGCGTGTTGCCATTTGATATGCAAATTCAGTAACAATTATATTAGTTAATTTCCCATGACCTAATATAATCAGTTTAAGGCTCTTTATGTTTCCTGTAGCAACCCGATGCCCCTGGCTCCTACTGGCATGAACCAGGGCATATGGAGATATTACTGGTGCCTGCTCTAGCCAAATAGATGATCAATGGGAAGATCGTCACATATGATGCGATGAATGGATCAGCCATAGATAGAAAAAAATGAACTTCCCTCAGTCATATCATTAGAACCACAGATATGTGATAATGCATTATGTTTCCTCAAATTGGCGATCATCTGGTTTTTTTATTGACTCACTAATGTAATTCAATTAAAGCTTAGACCACTTCTGATATAATATACAGAGGTACCACCTAGTCCACCGCTCATAAAAAACATGATTAGTTGTTTGAATACTCTTTATAACTTTCATTTAATGTTATTCTCTTTACGTGTATTTTAAATTGTGTTACTTGTCTTAGAGTTTATTTCAAATAATCCTTACATATAGACCAAGTACGAACTTGTGCAGATGTGGCCTTCTATTAACTAAGGTATGTTTTCCGTTCAATTGACATATAATTTTTAGAAAGCAATAGGTGATCGCAGGCCCCAAATAACTCTATACAGCAATTGACCTCTCATCACCATTGTCAAAATGCCATGTAGTCATTTATGGCACTTTTTGATGCCAGGCTCAGAGGTTTATAAATATGTGGCTATCATTGCAAAACTATATAATAGTGATTGTTAGTATTTCAAATGCTGTTTGGTTTAAAAAAGTGGGGATATCATCTAATAAGTGTTTAGGCTGGGGCATGCTGAAAGAAAACATATAGATGAGGGCTAGCGTATACAACCTTAAATAACATATAGGAGGCCTGTGACTTAAGGTGGAATAACAATTTGGCCCCATGTTTAGATAAAATTATTCAGGCAGACCCAAATTAATGTGAGATGAATATACCAACATAAAATGATATACCTTAAAATTAAGGTGTATTATAAATTTGATTGAGAGTTTTCTGAACTTTTTAAGTTTTTTTTTGCTTGTGTTACTGGGTAGTTTGGAAGGAAAAGCCTTCTATCGTGGAGTGCTCAGGAGGCCTGGAGACCTTATCAAGTTATGTGAGCAATGAGCACTGGTTCAACTTACAATCTAGAGATCTATGATTTTATATAATAACACATCGTTACTCAAAATTACTGGACCTCAATTCCTTTTCAGAACACATGAAACTATGTGTCAACAATGCTTAGGGACCTATGGAATACAGAGGATATATTACCTGTGTACTGCCACATCTTCATTGGTGATGGTTACATATAGATTTTCCATAATTTACAATTGCACCATAAACCACTAAATGTTTGCACATCTGGTGCAGTAGCCCTCCAAGTAATTACAACTCTGTATTCTATATAAGATTATCTCTGCATCACTCTTCTCATATATATCTGTGTTGGTGCAATAATGTGCCTGGTTTATATTCAATGCCTGTATATGATGAGTTGATATTGCTTATATAGTAGTTATATGTTTGTGTATTCAGCTTTCCTTTTTGAATTGAACCAGCATGAAAGTAGGGTTTGGGGTCATAGTCTGGCATCTGTCAATTCCCATACGACCATAATCCACTTCTCCTACCTGCTTTTTTGGTGTCTCCTCAGACTGCACCAAAAATTTATCTAAATATAATTTTGTATGTGATTCATTCTTTCAGTTAAATCCCAAATTGCCTGTGTTTTGCAATTATGAAGTGGTGAAAAAACCAGAACAACTAAAACAATCTGTTGGCTGAACTATTTGACATTAATTCGTTCCTGTATGCAATGTGACCTCATTGAGATAACTTTCATTAGTCAATGCTAGTTGAAGTGTGTACATTTCAATAAGGACCACATCGCTCTCTTGCTAATTAAATGTCTCAGAAAATGCCAGTGTCTGAAAGCAGTGGGCCATTCGAATTGTATTTCAATTACATTTTCCAATTAGTTATTCTACATCTTGAGCTCTAAAATTTACATTACCCTTACTAAACCAAAATAATTCATGTCAGCTGTGTCTCAAATTTTCATTGAGTATGGATCAATTCTAAATGTCATACATGGCATATCACATTATTATATTAAAACATGTGCCGCTTCAAGCTAACATACAGATATTTTAACTGCTCTCCACGCCATGAGTCCTTTGTGTGAACCTCTTCTTTCAGTTCTCTATTATCTCCTCTGAGAAAATCAGAGGTCATAAATCACCTCTTATTCTCTACCTAAAACTGTCTGGTCCCTTTTTCGCGGCTTTAAATCCTCTTCCATGATTGGGTTGGAGGCTGAGTGAGCAAACATGACTTGTAATACGGAAGCCTAAGCGATATCACGCTGGCGACAATCATCAGAGAGATATTATGGGGAAGCCTTCTGGGACTTTATGGTAAACTTATCTAAGAAGACTGAGAGCAGGTGACACAGATCACTAACTTGTGGCATTTACAAGCTCTTTTGTGAACCATTCAAACCAGAAAGAGATCATGGCGGCCTCCATTGCGGAGGCTACAATAGGGGTCTTGCTCTGGGTTAGAGACAGGAGGAACAACCACAGGAAAAGCCCTGTAATATCTATTGGGGTTTCCTCCACTGACTACCTCCCCCCATATTTTTCAGTGATTGTTTTATTGTTTTAGTCCATTATGGGAAATGCAGAAGTTCTAATGAGAGTATGGAAAGTGACTTGTACAGTGAGGTCTGTGGTCTTGAACACATGTACTTAAACCATCCGTGACCGTTAATAAAATGAAGATCACACATGCTCAGAGTCCTGGGAGTGACTGAGAGCTGTTGCCTTCTAGTTTTATTTTTAAAGGCAAGTCAATTTTGGAAATATGTTATATTCAAAGGGGACAACTTATCTCATTATTCCTTATATTTAAAGTACTAATGTCCACAATAAACTTTAAGCAGTCCAATGCAAAGTCATTTTTCTGTAAATGGAGAAAAAAAATGCATCAACAGTTGAATGCATGCCTCTGAGAACATTTCTCAACGGAATCAGAGCTGTTGCCAAGAAAAGGTTGCTCAGTGGAAATTTGCATGATTTTAAAGTGTCCAAGTAAGGGCTAATAGAAAATAACACACTCTTATAAACAAAGAACATAGCACTACCATGTTTTGTTGCTGAAAATGATTGGTATCGCAAGATTTTTATTTCTTCACGTAAAACAGACATGAAATAATACTGATTCCCTGCCCTTCCCACACACATACCCAGTCAAAATAACATCTACCATGCGATAATTTTCTGGTGTTTGTAATGAAGCCAGAAAAAAAAATTTTCAAGAATATAGATATCGCTCCCTGTGTCATAGGTATGCTACCGGGACTGCAATGTGCAGGTCTGGAATAAGTGAGAATTACTAGAAGCAAAGAGTGAGGGAAAACACAAAAAGACATGATCATGTTTGCCAGAAAAATTTGAGATTATATACATTTTAATTTGCTCAAATAGTCATATGCTAATAAACAGTAAATTCAGAGTCAATTTAATAAGTTCTACAAAATAAAAAAATAAAACAGGAGGTAATAAACCCACAGATACTTTTATATTAATTTGTAAATCATTGGTGATCCATGTCAAGAGTTCTAACTAGCTTTCTAATGATATGGAGATAATTTGGGAAGAATCTATACTTAAGCCAAGGTATAATAGAATGGGTGACTTGAGGCCAGACTTTCTAATACTGGGGCTAAGAGGAGTGGGCGGCTTGATGCATGTTTTACCCAGAGCCAGAAATTAAATCATATCTGCCTCATTTAAACCACTTATTTCTGCCTCACCAAATAAATATCATTCTATCACCCCATACAATATGCTGTTGCACTTAAATTAAATGTATAAACAGGAAGAAAAGGCAGTTTTGATTTCTCCAGATTAACCATTTATCTAAACTGTAGAAGCTATAAAACAAGATCTTGATACATGCTCTCAAAAAGCACTGATTTGGATCTAATCAGAGAAGTGCAAATTTTTTGCAGCTAAAAAGTTGCAGCTTCAATCCAGAAGATGCAAGAGTTAATAATCAATACCCTAACTGCAAGGCATGTTTTAAACACTCCCCCCAAGAATATTTAACATTAATAGTCAAAAAATTAAGTTTTGGAAGTAATGTAAAGTTGTATAAATGTTAGTTTAATTAGGCAGGTTAAACATAACCATGTGTAACGCGTTATTCCCTTTAGTGAGGACTGGAAGATGCTGGAGGAGGAAAATTCAAAAATTGATGTATGTTTGGGCAGCAAGATCTATATCATGTTGCCAGAAACACTTTGGGACAAGAGGCGCATGGCATAACCTGATAAAAATTCTATATTAAATTGCATTAAAACTATACAGTGAGTGTTAACTCTCTTCCCTCAGTCTAATGGGAATCTGTTACAGCAGTTTTTCTAAAAAAGCTTATAAGCTTATATAATTAGGATTATTGTCTCACATTTAGCAGTTAGGGAGATATGACTTGTGATCACTCTATAGCACTATTCTCTTTTAAAATAAGTATTTCAGGAAGATGGGAATGGAAAGTACTTCAAATGGAATGTTGTTTGCAATAAGAGAACCAACATAAGATGCTCTTTCCAAAGTACATCCATGTGTTTAAAATATAGTCAATCCTTTAAGTGATATAATAACACCAACCCTGAAACTACAGTAGGACTTTGTGAGTTCCTAAATGGTCTTTGGGGGGCCAGAGCCATAGCGAAAGTGAAGGTACATATGCCTATCATAAAAATGGGTCTGAATTCTAACCTCAATATTACATGGTAGTTGTTTCAAATTTACTTTGCTTTAATCCACTGAGTAAGTGCATACAAAGAAATCATGTTGATCAAACAATAAACTGGCTATTAATAATACTTTGATCTATTTCCTCACATTGATCAGACTAAATCATGTGCACAGAAGAGTAGGAGAATTGAAGAAATGTTTGTTCCTTATAGCTAGTGGCAGGGAAGTAGATCTGAAGAGTTTCAAAATAGACCAAATTAGATCATCAGAGTTTTTTTGTTTCACATTTCTTAGTGACCTATATCTTACATACATATTATATGTTGTTAGGTATGAAACAATGGTCCAGAGCATCTGAATAGACATTCCAAAGTGATCAGCACAATAATGTCTCACCTGATGACCTGTCTATTTTTTAATGAGCTCTAATTTTCCAAATGAATTGAAGTCAGTTTGGCAAAGTGGATTGGCTGTCTTGTCACTATCACTAAGCGGAGATCACAATGTCATAACCCCTAAAGGCATCCATACACATTTTACCATGTACTTGTGGGAGATGGCATGTTACATGATCTTATGATTGTCTGAGATTGAATTTTAAATTTTCTATTTTATATCTATGTCTATTTTCATGACACCTTGGTGCAAAGACATTACTCAATGTTAATAACTCTATGAGTGATTTGGGTATATTTCTCTTCAAATAGAAATCAGATTAAAAATGCTTGAGCTTTGCAAATCAGTTTCTTTGACTTCTGGAAGAATCCTAACCAATTCATTAAGTTTTAACTTGGTGCTGCATCTATGTTTTGTTGGTGAAATTTATGAAAAGATTTAGCCCGAAGACATGAAATTAAAAAGTGTAAAATAGACTGGGGTCTCAACTCTGTCATTTTAAAAAACACTGAGTCTCGATTACCCACAGAATAAAATTAATAAAAATCACATATAATGTCACTTAATAGATTTTATTTCAATAGAGAACAACATTATTACATTTAATTACTCATCACATGAATAGCACGGCAGCAAAAGGAAAAAAATTTGCTATTGCTAGTGTATAGTTTCCATATACCAGAATGTGTGAGAGTATATGTTACTTGTATCATTAAATTCTTGTGCTATATTATAATGTTGTAATCTAGTTTCTCTAAGTGCCTCATTATTTTAATTTTCAACTGCCCAAATGCACATATTTTTATGTTGTTAGTGAATTAAACAGAGCATACTAAACAGATTGATAGTCTGGATGCACTTTGTGATTTAAATGTTCTGATTATAGTGCAAATAAAGGGCAGAGGAAAAATGTGCTGTTTCCCTGTAGCCCAGGGTCACGACTAGAGGTTCATAATAAGAATATCTATAGTGTGCCTAGAAACATACTGTATATAAATAACTCTTGGTAAATAATATAATTTTGTATGAGTGTATCTCACATATGTGAATCTATTTCTCTCAGACATGAATGATATTGAGGAGTTCGTGGGAGTGTAGTTGCAGGTAGTTATGTTGTATAACACAAAACATAGCCATAGACTTTTTGTGGATATGTTAAAAAACTCTTTTAAGTTTTTTAACATAAAAGTGTACAGTATAATGTTTTATCAGCTAATTTTTAACTGGGTGGCAAACCATACGAACACTTAAAGCAACTATTCATTGAACTGCTGTTTCTGAGTGTTGGCTTTGTGAAAGGCAGTGTTATCTGTTGTTTGGTGTAGTTTCTTTGATCTCTTGGCAGATTGCAAGTTGGACTAGTACCTATGTTAACTCTTGCCATTCTCTAGTGAACTAGCTTGAATTTGTTCATAACGCCATGGTTGGCATCTTAAGAAGTCATCAAAAACACTTCATTATAGCATTAACAACCTGGATGGAGAGCTGACAAGTCACCAGTTTCAATAAATTTTATAGGCTAAACAAACCTGAGTAGGAAATAGACTTTATCCCCGTGGTGGAAAGGCTTCCAGATCTCAGGACAAAAAGTACACAGATAAAGGTAAAGATTTGGATATTTTCAGTCAAATTTTTATATGCCCTATAAATGATCACTGATCACTTGACATTCAGTATTCGGTTTGCCGAGCAGGTCCCGAGTCAACGCTTCCATTTGTCCATGTCATAGTCAGTACAATGGAATCTGCTTGCTCCAGAATAAAGAGCCTCAAACTGTTCCGTTCAGGTCTTGACGGCTAGTCTGACCATCTTGCAGGTGGCTGGCCATGGGGGATCTTTGACATCCTGTGGGATCCAGTGTAATGGCTCTAGTTCAGTATTCATCTCCAAGAGTAGTTACATGTCCAGCCCAATCACTGGTTTTCAACACCTTGGCAAATGAGACTGGGGGAAGGCCCCTGAAGCTCTTGATCATCGACAGAAGTCAGAACTCTGGATTCCTTCTCTATAAATGATAACCTAATAAAATGATTATTTTATAGGCTTATTAAAAAATGTCCCATCTCTAGGACTTGTCAAGAAGTCACATGTATTTCTTCCAGAGACCAGCTACAGTCTATATCATTTCAAAGTCACAATCAGTTACTCTTTACAGGGCTTCTACACTCAAGAAGGGAATTGTATTTGGATGTTCCGGTCTTCTGATCATTGGTGACAAATACGTGGAGGGGAAAGAGAGAGTAGAGAGAGTAGAGAGAGAAAAAAAAAAGAAATGAAGAAATGACAGAGAGAGAGAGAGAGAGACTTTCAATGGAAGATGTATATCCAGAAGTCCATGAGGCAAAAAGCCATATAAACACATTGGGTTCTTCCAGGGGATTCCTGGTGGTGATAGAATTGGTAAATGGCCAATTTATCAGTTCAGTCTCAGGAATCTGGCATTTTAATTAGTTCTGCAGTTCTAGGATTCCCACATAAGCACCATACAGCACATACATACCTACCTTATTTAATTGGTAAAAAACTGTACCGCAAATTGGTTCCTCCCATAAACAAAAAACTAAACCCAACCTAAATTTCTCTTCTCTGAAACTTTAGAAACTATTTTACCATCTCACAGGTTTCACCCCCATTTGCAGCTTCAATTACTTTTAGTTAGGTCTGAGTGTCCAATTTTATAACTATAAATATATATACTTATATTTAAGTAAATATAGAGTACCCAAAACTCTAAGAATTGTTTATTTGGTAAGGGATATGAAAACCATATGCATATGAATTTTCAATAAAAATGTTTTTAATAACAGTCTATGAATTCTAATAAATATCAGAATTATTGATCTGGGACTTGTAGTTGAGAGAGACAAAATTCCAAATAATTAGTTTATGTTTGTCCCTAATGAGAGGGACCTTTAAAAAACAATGAGTTTGGAAATTCTGATTTCAACATAGCTAGTTAGACTAAAATTATGTTTGCTCTTTCAATCTTATTTGGAAAAAACACAATAACTTCCTACTGTATTAGATAGCTTGACCTCTGTATTAATTAAATATAAAAAGCATATGCATAATTAGCTGCATAGTAATTTTAACTAGAAAATACTAAGAGAAAAAATAAAATCATACCAATTTACCATAATAATATAAATACTATAGAGCACAGACTGTAGTACAAAATGTAACCAGGCACCCAAATATACAGAATTACCTATATAGTAACATTCAAATATGAAATATAAATATGAGAAAAAGAAAATATGCCAAAAACAACTATATCCATGTGCTAGTCACAATATAAATACTATAGAACACAAGACTAAAGTACAAAATATGCATCCAGGTAGCAATTTAACTTAAAATTCTCAGAAAATTCATGAACTTTCTTACCATCATTTAACTTGGTCTAGATTAAAATTGTCTAGATGTGGCTTAGAGAATGATTAAACTTAACAGCAAGTGAGTCAAGGCAGAGACTTATGAATCAGCCTCGGATCTGTAAGGTGCAGGTGAAGTACGTTCTTCACAACTCTAAACAAACGGTGAGAATTTGTACTTTCCCAAACAATTATCGATAAACAAAAGTCTGAGGTAAGGGCAATGAAGAGGCCATAGATTTACTACTTTTGTAACAATTCAATAGGAATAGCTTAAGTTGTAGGAATTTAATTAAAATGCTTTAATTAAAACAATGCCAAATGTTTAAATTTCTGGAAACATAAACTTAATTGCAGTTTTCTGAATAAGTAATGTAAATCTAATTTTTTTTCTAATTTAAAATTTGACTTACTTTCCTCTTTTATTGGCCAGTACAAATTACATTCTTTCCTCCAAAACATTTTTATCTGGAATGATTTTTATCACTTACAAATTAGCTGTATTAAATGTTAGGAAAGATTACTTCTTAATTATGAAATTCAACACACCTGTTATAATTGTTTTTGTTAAATAATTACTTGATTTTACCCACACACATCCTAGTTCTTTCCAGTTGTCAGACTTGGAAATATGTAGCATATTTTAATGATTTTGACATTAATATGTACTGTATTTAAACCAAGATATAAATACATACATTTTTGCACATATAAAATGTTTTTTGAAGCTTTGGAAGACAATTCTACTTTGGAAAATATTTAATATGCTCATAAACTTCACATTTATGTTGTTTAAAAAAAATCAAATGAGGAAATTTTTTTTACACTTTTTTTTTACTTCAGCAGAACATCTAAAAGTCCGGACTTCGGGGATCCTGACCAGAACTGCCCTTCGCAGTGGTCCAGAATGACATGAGATATGTAAAGGTGAAAACTACGTTGAAAGCCACTTGGGGAAACCCAAGAGACATCAGAATTTTTCAAAATCCTACTAAGCTGCTACCTATGAGTATGAGCCTCTAGGAATACTGTTAAAGAGGAGGGGATTTCAGGGGTCCCAAGGCCCCAGGCTCAAGGACCCCTGTGGATTCCATAGCCCTAACAGTACTTGGAGGTCAGGGGGTGACCACGGCAGCAATGCTAGGGCCTGGGTGAGTCGGCAGAACACACACTGCGTTAGTGACCCGGTCTGTACCTCGCTGCTGCGGCAGGAACCTCTCTCCACGGACTTCTGACTCTTCCCGTTGGGTTCTCCTGCGAGGCTGCTCTTTCTTGGGGTCTGTGCAGGCTCCTCTTCAGGACCTCTCTCCTCTGGATGTTTTGGTCAGGGCTTATCTCTTAAGTATTCTCCCAGGACCTCTCTTTTCAGGGCCTCTTTTCTTAGGTCCTTTCTGTTGAGGCCTTTTCTTTTCAGGGCCTCTTTTACCTGGACTCCTCGGCTATGGTCCTACCTCTGTTTCACTACTTTTCATTGCTTCATCCTGTTGCCTCTATTTCACTGTTTTTCTAAGTCCCTGTCACTGTCACTGTCTTCCCGTTCATCATCGATTTGCTCGAGCGGGCACCTATAACTATCTCCATATGTCCTGTCTCATGCAGGTAGAGCCCAAGGGCATCTGCTCGCTCCAGGAACATAAAAGAGCCTCAAACCATTCCATCAGGTCATGGGAATGAGGTCTATAATTGTTACTGGTATCTGGCATATCAAATACAACACGGGTAGCTTGTTAGGCTCTGCCGTCTTGGTAGCATATCTAAGTCCCTAACTGATACTATTTCTCGGAGTTCCACTGTTTGGTCCTGTTGCCTTTGCCTGGTGCCCTGTAGTTTTGGTGCCAGCCCTCGGGCTCACACATCAGGCCTGTGGCTCAGGTGCTGGCCCTCAAGCCTAGGCACCAAGACCAGCTTCTCCCTTTGCTGACTATCCAGCTCAGGCACCAGGTACCCCATGGCCCAGGTGCATGCCGGATCAGGGTCACTGCTCTCTTCATCCTGAAGACCCAGGGTGGTCTCCTTGTGTCCCTACGTATACTCTCAGGTCAGCTTCAGAATCCTGATCTCAACTAACTGTTTCCCCCAACTGGCATTACCCTACAGAATACAAATTTAATTGTGAATAGGAATATATAAAGATTCTGTGAGTTCAGTTTCCAAGATTCAAGCAATGGTTTACTTTCCTTTAGGTCAATGAGAATATAACTCACCATAGCTTCTCCATGTTTTCAAGAGAATGCGCTGGTTTGTATTGAGTTGATTGCATTTAAATCATGTTAGAAGCAAGACTTTTTTAAAAGGGATAGCAAGCATTCATTTCCTTTAATGATTTTTTATTAATATCAGGCTTTCCTTTTTCTTTTGCGTCACACTCCAGCAATGCTCAGGGTTACCCCGGCTCTGCACTCAGGAATTACTTCTGGCAGTGCTGGGGACCATATGAGATGCTGAGGATCAAACCGGGTTGGCTGCATGCAAGGCAAACACCCTACCCACTGTACTATCGCTCCGGCCCCAACATTGCTTCAACATTACTTCAAGGGTTCGCTCATACGGGGAGGCCATGCTGGCCAGACTTTGGAGTGGGGATTTGGGTTCCCTCCGCCTTTCCTCCACCACCATGCCAGCTACCCCAGAAGAGAGAGAACTTGCCAGACCCACAGCTCCGTCAGCAACCTCCAAAGAGATCCAGACCCATCTTAGACAGTCTTAGATAGTACTAGATTTTAGCATCAGGTCCTTCCCAGGATCTTTCACATTTATACACTATATACAGTACTAGAAAGGTTCTAGCTGATAGCTGTCACCCCAGTAAGCCTAGCAAGAAGCCAGAGCAAACCCATACATCATGAGATCAGTCATTTTCAACACTAGACTCCACAGTTCCTCAGAGCTCCACCCAAGAAAAACCTGATTTTCCCCCATTAAGTTTCATCAGTAAATGTTTGAGATGAGAGTCTTCTACGGAGAGTATACCACCTACATGGCAGAGCCTGGCAAGCTACCTGTGTTTTATTTGATATGCCAAAAACCAGTAACAATTATGGACCTCTGACCTTAAGGAATGGTTTGAGGGCTCTTCCTGTCTCCTGAAACAAGCAGATGCCCTTGGGCTACACTTGCTTGGGACAGGATGTATGGAGATGCTACTGGTGCCAGCTCGAGCAAATTGATGAACAACTGGGAGACAAGTGACAAGTGATAAAAAGTCATCAGGCTTTCCTGTGTAGTTGATATTGTATTTCACTCACTAATGCTTCATGTTCCAAATTTATAAAAGACTAGCTAGACTTTTTTATTAATATCAGGCTTTCCTTTTACTTTTTTGGGTCACACCCAGCAATGCTCAGGGTTACTCCTGGCTCTGCACTCAGGAATTACTTCTGGCAGTGCCTGGGGACTGCCAGAAGCAAAGGAAATTAAAGGAATTTAATGCTTGCTATCCTTTTTTAAAAAGTGTTGCTTCTAACATGATTTAAATGCAATCAACTCAATACAAACCAGCACATTCTCTTGAAAATATGGAGAAGCTATGGTGAGTTATATTCTCATTGACCTAAAGGAAAGTAAAAAATAGCTAGACTTTGCTATTTGATGATATATAGGTTGTTATTATTTGCTACATTTCCCTTTTCCTTTTTTACTAAAATGTAGAAACTTCACACTTTTCCAGGGTTCTGGTATAGGATCATATAATATGGTCATGCTTGTAGTGATGGGTGGTGGCTCACAGTAAGAATGCATTTGGTAGTATGGTACCTCCATCGAGTCACTATTATTTTCAAGCTCCTTCCCTTTCAAAAGTCATGCAGAAGAATCAGTACAAAACTAATACATAAAGTACTCAGACAAGCATTAAAAACAAAAAATTAAAGCATCGCAGAATTAATTTTAGCACCAATATATCTTCCCATTCATTATCCTGCCCTCTTTTCACAGTCAAAAAACCAAGTACTATATATTATTGTAAATAATGGAATTGACAGTTTCATAAATTTACCAAGGTCTCATCTTCACTCAAAGGTTTACTCGATGACATCGCTGTTGCAAATATTCATCAAAAAAAACTGTGTGTCTCTTTTCTAAAATATTAGGATAAAGCTTTATCAGATGCACTATATTGCAGAGACTGTTTCAAGATTGCAGGTTTTTAGCAACTGTGTAAAGAAGAGTCATCTGCTTTGTTTTTCAGGGTCAGGAACTACATAATCTTTCTAAAGGACTGCTTTAAAATGCTTCTTAAGGGAGATTGGTGACTTCCACAGTTATCATTAAACAGACTTGTAGAATTTCAGCAGAAACTCATTTGACTGAAGTATAATAGTTTCATCAGCAGGACTCTAGGAATGACTGGACTTGGATACCACAATGAGAGGCAAGTGTCAAGGTTGACTCTTACATTTTTAATTTCCAAGAGTGAGGGAACTTATATGCCATTTGTAGAAAGAAAGAAGATAGTCAAGAAATAGAATTTGAAAATTACTAGCTACTTTTAAGAACTTGCAAAGCTGAAAATTCTGAGAGTGAATTAAGTGACAGACTTTTGAAGCCTAGGTGAAAAAAGCATAAATGGCAAATCTAACAGGGAAGTAGATGTATTTTAAAAAAGAGAGAATTGAGATCTGAAATTTTTCTAAGGTCAAATAGTTTCACAGATTTGGAGATATAATTTATAAGGGCTAAAGAGAGAATAAGGAATTCAAGTTTAATGGTTCTTATAGTAGTGCTAGATATTTATATGTTTTATGGCTGGTTATGTATATCAGATGCTGAATAATGTAAAGATGAGTCATCTTTAGAAATGAAGTAAAAATTGTCTTGGCTTGGGTTATACACAAACATATTGAAATTACATGAAGAATAATTAAGATTAAAGTATAAATGTGGACACAAAGTATTACTAAAACTGTTATACACTTATCAATGTACACTGATTTATTTACTCAGAATTTTTCAAACAATGAAAATCACTTGAAAATACAAAATTTACAATAGAATAAAATAGGCAAGTAGCTGATTTGAAATAAAAATATAAAATTTCATTACAGAATAAATAAAATTTAACTAATAAAATTTTCCTAGAATGAATTTGCTGAGAATTTCCTGATATTCTTAGAGTTCATATGATTCTATTAAACTTTCTTCACTTTGCTTGATTATACTATCGAACTTTTTTTTTCCTGCTTAAGATATAGTTGACATATAATACTATAAACTGAGCACTGCCAGAAGTAATTCCTGAGTGGAGAGCTCAGAGTAAACCCTGATCATTTCCAGGAGTGACCTCCAAAGCAAATTAATTGATTAAGTAAGTAACTAATATAAAATAGTCATGTGACATGATGTTTAATATATGCATGTGTTGTAAATTTATTATCAGAAATCTGATCAGTTGATAATCAGAAAAATGACATTGGACTTTAACAAAAGTCTGCGAATGTGCAGAGGACTTCTGAGATACCCTTTGAGAGCTTCGGCTGTGTTGCTAACTATATCACTATGTCATAATTTAGGAATTTCAGAACAGATACAGGTAATGAAGGTCCTTTGACAAAAATTCATCCTTTTCTTTTTATATCCTATCGCATTACTGGAACTACCATTATTTTCTTTTATTATTAGTTATTTGTTTTCCTTAAAAAGAGATAGAGTGAGAAAAAGTGAATCCTTAAATACCGCCAGTAGCAATATGCACAGGTAGATTCATCATGGAAATATCACAAAATATTTAAAATAGGAGCTGGAGGTATTGTACTACAGATTGGGAGATTGCTTTGCATGTGACCAACACAGGTTTGATCTCCAGCATCATGTAAATTATAGAGCCCATCCAGAAGTAAACCCTAAGTGCCATCTGGGTTGGCCCAAAAGCAAACAACAAATTAAAAGTAGAACTATCAAATGATCCAGAAATACCACATTTGGTTATAGACCTAAAAAATGACTCTCCCAAAGAGATATATGCTAACATTATTATAAATACTATCATAGAATTTAGAACATTGTCATTATAACCTTATTATGCTAGCCAGAACATGGATATAAAATTGATCATTTGACAAAATAATAAAATGTGAAAGATTTTATACATTTATTTTTCTGTGTATACATATAGACTTGTTACTCATTTGTTTTTGTCATAACTTTATATTATAACCTAATATTTTGGGTTTTGTGGATTCTTTACTTTTCAATTGAGATAGATCATTTTGGTCTTGATTGTAATTACATAATTGATTTACAACAGAATAAACTTAAGCTGAAATTTAGAAGTATGTATGATTCATGAGACAGGTTATATAGGTTCTTGTGATGGGGATTGAATTTGGGCCCACCTGTAGTTGTTCCAGGGATAAATCCTGGTGGTCCTTGGGGCACTATATGCAGTGCCAGGGATCTAACTGTGGTCAGCCATATACCAAGTAGGTACCCACTGTACTTTCTAGCCAGATTCTATATGTTCTTAAATAAACAGATGAAGCTGCCTCAACAAAATTCATCACTTTAAATGAGTTACCTATATATAAAATACACTAATACCTATTAAATTATCTTTGTGGAATCTCATAAATGGTGGTGAGGAGACCCACGCACATAGGCTATTCAGTTGATGCAAAGGCCTGAGGATATGGCACTATTTAGAATCTCTGTGGCTGACACCACCAGGGTCACGTGTTCTGGATATTCACCTGACCACTTATTAACTTATATTAAGAATAGAATTCACTCGCTTCTTCCGAGGCCATATGGGGCACACAGGTTAGAACTGCCTCTGGTTCTCTGCTGATCATGAGGCATCCAAGAGGGAGGCGAGAGCTCTGGTCCCAGCCTGCCACCACAATAGGGCCTTGGAAGAAGCCAGAGGAACCTCACACACCATAATCACAGCCATTTTCAATATCAGGTCTCCACAGCTCATCAGAGTTCCAATCAAGGGAGAAGCCAATTTTAAACCCAGATATGTGGGTCTCGGCGGCTAAAGTCACTAGGCTTCCATGGAGATGGAGCTAGGGTCCCTTTCCCCCCCTCTGTCCCTTCAGGGAGGCTTGGTGAACCCTCTCCATGAACGGTTTCTCGGCTGTCAGCCATGATCCAGAGACACAGACACATGGGGCAGAGCTGCTACTGGCTCTCACTGAGGTGTGTGGTCACTGAGCGGCAGTGTGGTATCTTAAACTAGTAGAAACCAACCAGGTTCTAGAAACACAGAAAGCCAATGCAAGAACAGAATTGGCCAGATTCACACATAACAAACCAGAAATAAAAATGCCATATATGTGCTGTAATGGTCAATATAAGTAGTGCCAGCTGAGGGAGCAGGCACAGAAATGGGAAGTGGGTGGAAAATGAAAGTCTTTGGTGGTGGGAACACACTGGTGTGGGATTGGTTTTGAATGATGAATCCTTCTAACAACTGTACTACGAAAAACTTTGTACTTTGTAAATCACTTCACTTGTATCACTTGTCTTCCTGTTGTTCACTGATTTGCTCGAGCAGGCACCAGTAACATCTCCATATGTCCTGTCACAAGCAAGTGTAACCCAAGGGAATCTGCTCACTCCAGGAACACAAAGAGCCTCAAACCATTCCTTCAGGTCATGGGAATGAGTTATATAATTGTTACTGTCTTTGGCATATCAAATACAATATGGGTATCTTGCCAGGCTATGCCAAGTGGGTGGGACATTCTTCTAGTAGCCTTCATCTGGTGATTTAATTGATGAACTGAGATGGGCAAAGATGGGCTTTTCAGCTGGGTGGAGCTCTGATGAGCTGTGGAGTCTGGATGTTGAAAATGGCGGCCCTCATGGTGTGCGGTTTCCTCTGGTTTCTTGCGAGGTTCTGCTGGGACAGTGGCTAGAACCCGGCTTCCCTCCTGGCACCCCTCACGATCAGCTGGGCACAGGGAGGCTGGTAGCAGCTCTGCCCTGTGTATCTGAGTCTCTGTAAATCACGGTGCTTTAATTAAAAAAAATTTATAACGAGTAGAATTCATACATTATTGCAGTATTTTTTTTTTTTTCAAATGTAATGATCTATATGATTAGTTTTGTTCTTAATTTATTTTTTGAGGTAAAATAGTTTTATTTACAGAAATATGAAGAGGGGAAGAGATAAAAAGAGAAAGTATGAATCTCAGGAGGAGATGTCAGCAAATTTCTTCTTAACATTCTTCATTCTTGCATTATAAATTAATGCATAAATGCAGGCTCTTCCCACCAGGTGCGTTCCGTAAGGAGAGCCTCTTCAACAAGTGGTGTTGGGAAAATTGAGCAGCGACATGTAAAAAAATGAATTTGGACCTGTGTCTAACACCATGCACAAAAAATCAGATCAAAATGGATTAAAGATCTCAATATCAGACTTGAATCCATAAAGTACATTGAAGAAAATATAGGAAAAACCCTCCACGACATTGAAGCTAAAGGCATCTTCAAAGGTGAAACATCACTAACAAAGCAACTAGAAGAAAAGATAAACATATGGGACTACCTGAGACTAAAAGCTTCTGCACCTCAAAAGAAACAGTGACTGAGATACAAAAGCAGTCCACAGAATGGGAAAGAATATTCACCCAATACCCATCTGATAAGGGGTTAATATCCAGGATATATCAGGCACTGGTAGCACTTTACAAGAAGAAAACAAACAACCCCATCAAAAAATGGGGAGAAGAAATGAACAGAAACTTCAGCAAGGAAGAAATTTGAATGGCCAAAAAACATATGAAAAAATGCTCATCATTACTAATCATCAGAGAGATGCAAATCAAACAACAATGAGATACCACTTTACACCACAGAGACTGGCACATATTCAAAAGAGCAAGAACAACAAGTGCTGGCGTGGATGTGGGGAAAAGGGGACACTCATCCATTGTTGGTGGGAATGCCGGCTGGTACTGCCTTTCTGGAAAACAATATGGACTTTCCTCCAAAGACTAGAAATTGAACTCCCATTTGACCCAGCCATACCACTCCTGGGAATCTACTCTGGGAAACCAAAAATACACAGCGGAAACACCATCCCTACTTTTATGTTCATAGCAGCATTATTCACAATAGCCAGAATCTGGAAGCAACCAGAGTGCCCGAAAATCGATGACTGGATAAAGAAGCTTTGGTATATCTACACAATGGAATACTATGCAGCTATTAGGGAAAATGAAGTCATAAAATTTGCCTATAAATGGATGGACATGGAGAAGATTATGTTGAGCGAAATTAGCCAGAAGGAGAGAGACAGATACAGAATGACTGCATTTATTTGCATGGCATAAATATATATATATATATCTATACACATATTATGATACCAATATCCAAGGTCAAGTGAAACATATATCAGGAGGTCTTGTCAAAAGTTGAAATTATCACAAATGTGGGGGAGTCAGAGGCTAGGTAAGACAGAAAATGGAACAGTGTGCTAATAATTGTCGAGGGTACTAATACCAACCTAGAACTGAGCATTAAATAGAGGCAAAAGGATACACATGCCAACCTCTTAATGTATGTTCTGTAATCCATAGTCTGGAAGGTAAGGAAAAGAGAAAAGAGAGAGAAAGGAAAAGAAATAAAGAACCTGCCATGGAGGGGGCTGGGGAAGGGGTAGGGAACCGGGGACGTTGTTGGTGGGAGATGGGCACTGGTGGAGGGACGGGTGCTAGAACACTGTATGACCAAAACCCAAATATGAACTTTTTAATTGTATATCTTTTTATATGTATATCTCACGGTGGTATAATAAAATCACTGTATCACTGTATCACTGTCTTCCCGTTCATCATCGATTTGCTCGAGCGGGCACCAGTAACATCTCCATATGTCCTGTCTCATGCAAGTAGAGCCCAAGGGCACCTGCTTGCTCCAGGAACATAAAGAGCCTCAAACCATTCCATCAGTGGTAATACACCAAAAAAATGTAGAATGTATGTAATTCCTCAACTAACTTCTGCTTCACATATACCCAGTTCCTACATTTTTAACACTTTGAAAGAAACCACTGGGTCTAGAAACTTGGGGTAATAACAGAATATTTTTTATTATACTTTGCAATAGGTCTATTTAAACTTTTCCATATATAATTTCCATAAAGGTTTTCAATTTATAATTTCTTTCTTAATGGCACATATTCAAAAGAGCAAGAACAACCAGTGCTGGTGTGGATGCAGGGAGAAAGACACTCTCATCCATTTTTAGTAGGAATGTCGACTGGTACAGACCTTTTGGAAGATAAAATGGACATTTCTTCACAAACTAGAGCTCCACTATGAACCACCAATAGCACTCCTAGGAATTTACCCTGGGGGCCAAAACACACAGCAGAAACACCATCTGCACTTCTATGTTCATGGCAGTACTATTCACAAGTCAGAATATGGAAACATCCTGAGTGCCTGAGAACAGACGACTAGATAAAGAAACCATGTTACATCTACACAATGGAATACTATGCAGCTGTTAGAAAAATGAAGTTATGAATTTTTCCTATAAATCGATGGACATAGACATGGAGAGTATCATGCTGAGTGAAATTAGTCAGAAGGAAAATGACAGATATAGAATAACTGCATTTACTTGCAGGATATAAAAAAATAACATGAGACAAATATCCAAGGACAGGCAATACTTAGACCAGGAAGGACTTGTAATAATTGGAATCTACCATGAGTGTATGGAGGTCAGAGATTTGGCAGTGTACTAAAAATTGTTGGAAATAGTAATGCCAGGCTAGAACTGAGCATTGAACATAGGCAAAAGCGATATACATAATAACTCTAAAATGTATGTATGGCAAGCAACAATATATAAGAGAAAAAAATATGAGGAAGAGAAGGAGAAGGAGAAGGAGAAGAAAGAAGGAAAAAGAAGAAGAGGAGGAGGGAGGAAGAGGAGGAGAAGGAGGAGGAGGATGAAGACGAGGATGAGAACAAGGGCGAGGTGGAGGAGGTCGAAGTGGAGGAGAATGAGGTGGAGGGAGGAGTACCTAGAGGCAGATTGGTAGAGGGGGGAAGGGAATTTGGGGATACTGGTGCTGGATCACCGTGAGACTGAGACCCAATCTGTAATTCTGTAATTGTATATCTCTCAGTGGTATAATAAAATTTTAAAAATCAAATAAATAAAAAAATAAAATCTCTCTCTTATAATGTGGTATTTTCTATCAATTTTTCTCTAGCCAGATAATAGAGATCTGTTTTTATTGTTATTTTTGAAAATTTCCAAGTGAAACTTTTATTCCCAATTTTCTTAGCAATTTTCAATTTAGTGGTAAAATTACATATATACACAAACATATAAATTTGAAGGATAACTATAAACTAGACATGAATGCAAATGAGGAAGTCACTGCCACTGTCACTGTCTTCCCGTTGTTCATCGAATTACTCGGCGGGCACCAGTAACATCTCCACATGTCCTGTCGCAAGCAAGTGTAGCCCGAGGGTATCTGCTTGCTCCAGGGAGAGGAAGAGCCTCAAACCATTCTTCAGGTCATGGAATTGAGGTCCATAATTGTTACTGGTTTTCGGCATATCAAATAAAACACAGTTAGCTTTCCAGGCTCTGCCGTGTAGGTGGTATACTCTCTCAGTAGAAGGCTCTCATCTCGAGCATTTACTGATGAAACTTAAAGGGGAAAGATCAGGTTTCTCTCTTGGGTGGAGCTGTGAGAAACTGTGGAGTCTGGATGTTGAGAATGACTTAACTCAGTGCGACCACAAAAAAAAGCAGACAGCAGCCTGTGTCTGTGAGGCTTATGACTGTGAGCACTTTATAAAGGATGCAAACTAGTCTCCAAAGATGGCTCTCCTATAGATGAATGGACATGGAGAGGATCATGCTGAGTGAAATTAGCCAGAGGGAAAAAGACAGATATAGAATGACTGCATTTATTTGCGGGATATAAAAAAAAAATAGTATGATACCAATATCCAAGTCCAGGCAAAACATGGATCAGGAGGTCTTGTCAGTGGGTGAAATCTACTGCAAGTGTGTGGGAGTCAGAGGTTAGGTAAGACAGAGAAGGGAAACAATGTGCTAATAATTGTTGGAAATGATAATACCAGCCTAGAACTGAAAATTGAATATAAGCAAATGGATATACATGATAACCTCTCTAAAAGTATATATTGTAAGTCACAATGTTAAGAGAGGGGAGAGAGAGAAGAGAGAGAGAGAGAAGAAGAGGCAAAATGGCTGCCATAGAGGCAGGCTAGGGAGGGAGGAGGAGGGAATCAGGGGACATTGGTGGTGGGAAATGGGCACTCGTGGAGGGGATGGGTGCTGGAACACTGTATGACTGAAAACCAAACATGAACATCTTTGTAATTGTATAGTTCACAGTAATATAATAAAAAATTTTAATTAAAAAAAAATAATTAATAAAAAAACAAAGATGGCTCTCAAAGAACCTAATCTTCATACACATGGTGTCTAACTATTTAAAAAAGGGTGAGAAAGAGCTGACACTGCATAACTTCATGACTTCTTATGAATATGAATTCATAAGAAGGTATGCTAATCGTCATTTCTTAGATTGCTCAAATCCACTAATCCTATGTGATGACCATCAATTTGGTAATATGTAATGTAATATGGTAATATGTACTATAAGGAGATAGAGCTAATGGAAAAGCCATAGGAAAAGTAATTTTTCATATGAACTAAGACACCACGATGTATAAGTAAGGATGCCTTTTTAATTAAATAATTGTGATTTTAAAAGTTATTAATATGGTGGAGTTTTTAGGCATATAATATTTCAACACTGATCCCACCACCATTGTCCACTTCCTTCCACAATATTCCCATATTCCCTCCCCCATCCCAACCCTTCCCCCATCCCTGCTGTCAACTTGACAAACAAACACATTACAAAGTTTCAGTAATTGCAGCTTAGGTCCCTTGTTTTCAGTGTTGCTGAGACTGTGTTTTGAATATATGGATATACCACTCATCCATATTGCCCAGTAACTGAAACCCTATTGAATATTCACCCATCACTTTCCATTCTCTTCTTCCCTTCTTGATTTCTTCCCTTCTTTGTCCTTCTCCTCTTTAGACACCGATCAAGGGTGGGCTAGGAATTCCCACTTTACTACTATTCATTTCCTCATCCAGTATTCTATAAATGACAGATAAGTGAGATCATCATGTGTTTGTGTTTTGATGAAGATGTCTTTGAAACTCTATTAGGTAAAGCCCTTCAGATTACTTTAGTTCTTCAGATTAGTTTATAGCTACTCATCTAGCTATAATTGTGAGAAAGAGTCACTCAGCTGAATCCAAGCAACTAACAAAACATTGAGACATATAATTATATCTTAACTCAGGAATTTTCAAAGTGGTTAACAAATGGAATTGGCATTGAAATATTGAATACTTGAGACAACTGTACTGTTAACAGCTTTGTAAGTCAAGGAATTTAAATAAAGGTTAAAAATTTCAGAAAATAAAAAAATAAAGTGGTTAAAAAATGACCTGTAATAGTGTAAATGATATCCAATAATGGGAACAGCAATTAAAGACGATATATAAACAGAAAGAGGATACCTCTTTCTTATTACATCAAAACCTGAAGAAAAAGACTGGAACTTTAAACCTTTTTTGTGTAATATGGGGTAAACTTATAAGAAAGAGGGATTTATATATGAGGGAAAGGACTTTAAAAGGGTGATGTGTTTGAAAATGATACTGTGAGAATGGAAATGAGAGTTGATAGTGAAAAAAAGTAGGATGTTAGGGATCCATTAATGTCCAATAATGTCCACTATATCGTTTACCCAGATAAATCAGTTGGTCTTATAGATGTTAAACTCATATTTATAAAATCAAGAATCTATGAATTCATAATAAAAATAAGGTACATGTACTAATATTACATAAAATGAAAATAGCATTTGAGTTTGACAAGCGCTAAACTCACCAGTAAAATCACAAGTCAGTGCATTACAAAATGGAAAAGATGGTAGAAAGTTATCAGCATAACATTGCATGATACTCAAAACTTTTCTCAAAATAGAAGTATGGGAGGGGTGGGCCAGAGCAATAGTACAGTGGATAGGGCATTTGTCTTGCTTGTGGCTAATCTCGGGTTTGATCCCAGGCATTCTGTATGGTCCTCTGAGCACTGCCAGGAGTAATTCCTGAGTGCAGAGCCAGGAGTAACCCCTGAGTATTGCTGGGTGTAACCCAAAAAGACAAAAAAAAAAAAAGTATATCAGAATCTTCATATCACGATTACTATCACGATCTTCCCATTAATCATCTATTTGCTAGAGGTGGGCTCAGTAATATCTCCATATGTCCTGTCTCGTGCTAGGAGAACTCAAAGGCATCTGCTTGCTCCAGGAACATAAAGAGCCTAAAACCATTATATATACAAAAAACAGAAGTATATCAGTATCTTCATCTATACCTATTTAAAAGTTTACTGAATTGGAAGAAAGGAACAATATTTTCAAACACAGGACCAAATTAATTTTC
>JAJIBD010038184.1:0-30000 GCA_021461705.1 Cryptotis parvus | reverse complement strand
GATAGTCTGGTCTGCTGGGTGGAGTTGTGATGAGAGGGAAGCCTGGATGTGGAAGATGATGGCCCCATGGGAGTCTTATTACAGGTTCAGGCATACAAATCCATAATAAGAATAACCCAGTGCTTAGGATTCCCGGCTAGAATCCCAGCCACATGTAGGCCAAGATGGTGGCCACCACGTGTAAAGGCCCTGTAAAGAGGAGACAAAGACAAGACTCCCAAGAAGGGTGTGAGCTCACAAAGAGAGAGCCCAAAAAGGAGGGGCGAGAGAGGAAGTAGGCTAGTTTTATACCCCTGCAACTCAGGTCTCCCTCCCACTGTTATGGAAAGCAGGGAGGGTCAAATGCCCTCAGGTAATTTCTCCCAGCACCTCACCTAGGCACTTTTATATGCAAATGTCTTGAGCCAAGATCTGCCTGGAAAAACCTTTCTAAGGTAGAGAAGGGGGTTTCTGGAGATGGTTTGTCTCTGTACCAAAGTCTAATACTAATACCAGTTAAATATTTCTCCAAGCCTTCACAAGTCTCGTCTACTTCACAGTAGTTTTGTATTTTAGTTGTCTTTGAGTATATCAGGGGAACCATGCTTGCTTGCTTGGAGGCAAACAGCATTTCTCTCTGATCTAATTACTTAGGGATCCCACGTGGCCAGGCAAATATGCTGGTAAGATCTAGCTAGTCCCATGATGATTGTGGTAGCATGGGAGAATATTTATACCAGCTAGTACAGAATACATGGTAAGATAAACTGCCACATTTAGACTACCCCCTTATCTACAAAGTGATTTGCAGGCGGCAATTCAGAGCAGATGCAGCGGCTCTTAGAGGAGTCCTGAAACACAGTGACAGTGAATTTTTTTTAAATTATATCACCATGAGATGTACAATTACAAAGATGTTCATGTTTGGATTTTAGTCATACAGTGTTCCAGGACCCAACCCTCCACCAGTGCCCATTTCTCACCACCAATGTCCCCTGATTCCCTTTCTTACTGTTTAAAACTGTCTTTTCATGAATGAATAGCTGTAGCAAATGATAGTGATTGTCTTCAGTTTTCAAGTGTGGGCAAAAATAATAAATAAATAAAATAAATATGTGGGATACATAATGTGTCCTCCATCCTCCCCTCCGTATCCCCCCTACACACATCTCTTGTTGATTGTTAGAATCCAAAAGCCTGAGGTGGGTGCCTCAGCCTCTTGTGCTGTGGAGACTCCGCCAGGTTGGTCTAATCCTCTAGTGTGAAAATTCTGAGGTATACTTGGAAGGGTGGCTCCGCCGGGCTGCTGCTTCTTCTCTATAAATATCCTTATATTGAATTGAAAGGATTTCGTTGAATTCCTCCCTGAAGCGCTGTCTGAGGTACTATAAAAATGTGGCTGCTTTGACTGATGCTCCCATTTTCTTTTACCCCAAATAAATCAGATTGACAGGATTCAAAGGAGACATGAAATTAGTTTTTATTGGCTGATTCAGCAATAAAGCCAGAAAGCAGAATCTGCTAAATGGAAAATATTCTAAGACGAGAAATGAGAGATTATTAGTATAAGGTCAGCTTTAACTAGCCATGGAAGACCATTACATGCTTGCAGCTGATAAACTGCTTCTGTATGTGAATAAAGTGTTGGTCCCCATCATGGCTCCATTGCCAAAAGACACTTTCAGACCCACTGCCCTGTGGGTGAGCAGATAGCATTCATGAAGACTTCTGCACAAACTCTTAGGACAATTTCCTCAGTAGTTAGTGAGGCGTGAATGATTAGGGAATAATGATGATTTATCTTTAACAACACAATGACAACCTTTATTGTATTAATGCTGGTGCATTTTCTCCCCTGGCACCCTTCCCTCCCCTTCCACCCTCCCACATCTAACTTATGTGAAGTGGAGAGGAGAAAGACAGCCACTTTGCTCCCCATCCACCTCTGGGTGAGCTGGAAAATCGAGGACTGAGAGTCTGCAATGAGCTACAGACCTCAATTCCTGTCAGCCCTATCAGTCACCCACTTGTTCTGCATAGCATAGGAGTTAATCTATAACACCCAAATTGCTTGGGAAGCTATGGACTCAGGCTGGAATGCAAATTTACTCTTTGCAGGAAAAGAAATCCAGTCCTAGGCCTTGTTCAAGTCTTTCTTGGGTTCCTTTTTCCTTTCGCACAGAAAAGAATTTCAGGAGGAGATGAGCAGTAAGCATTTTATTTGAAGTTTATTTTGAGGAAAGGGGGCACATGTACACATCCCAGCTTTAGATATGAAAGTTTGAAATTGTGTGCAGGGAGATGTCTACAGGGGAGATGCAGGTGACACATGTGCGTGAGTACCACATGCACTTGGTCATGACTAATGGACATAGGAAGCACATGGACTTGGACAGCATAAGCACATACTTTCTTTATTCAAGTTTGCTTTTATAAACTGAGTTTTCTCAGCTTCTCCCAAGCTGAGTTTTCTCAGCTTGGGAGAAATTTTGTAGGGTTTTCTACCTAGGTGAGAGTCCATTGTTAGGGTAGTTGCCAAGAGAATAGAGTTTGGTGTAGCTGGTTTAAAAAGGACCATGTTTCTTCTTTTCTGTGATTGCTCTTATGTTAGCCTCTAATTATGCCAGACCTTCTAAGACCTACAGAATGAAGAATTGATGTACTCTCTGTATTGCCACTGATTATCAAATAACTTTACATCTGAAACTGATTGTGAGGGACCTCTTCTAAGTTTTACCATGGTTCTTGAACCCTTTTTCATCATGGGAAGCAGAGAACTTCAATTTTCCATTTGTTAGCTCAAACTGAGAAGGATGAATAAAAGGGAAGTTTTCAGGCACTTCCAATGGAAAAGACTTGGCATCTGATTCCACCCCATTCCAAATCAGAGGCAAGTATCCTCCCACCCCATCACCTGATAATAAAGTCAGGCAGTACACCAAGGCCTCAGAAAAAAAGGCCCATTAGGCATGCCCATGATTAAAATTGATTAGCTAGAAGTTACTGAGAATTTTGAGTCCAAGATCAGTGGTGAATCAGATTTCATTTGCATAAACTACGAGGTGCTTCATTAAGGCTAATCATTTTCTTCTGTCCTTTGATAATAAATCATTCTTCTAAGGGACTCATTTAGATAGAATTATTTTGCCTTTAAGATTCTCTGACACTCCTAAAATTGTTTCAGCTATGCTTTCTGCTAAGGCGGTACCTGTCTGGTACCCTAGCTCAAAGCTGCATCTCAGAAAAGCTTCCTAGATATTTAAACAATGGATCATTAGGGTCCCTGTGACAGTGGCCAAGACCATATGATAACGAAGAGAATCAGTCGAACAACATACTTGTTTAATCTGAAAAAATACTCAAACCATATAGTGCATTTTGTTGGCTGACTGCTCATTAAATAATTTTATATACTCATCCTGAGAATGAGACTTTAAATCTAGGAACATTTACTAGTTTTGACCTTCTAGAATTCTTATGTGGATCATTCTTGATTTCCACTTACTTCAAAGAATGATGAATCGCTCATTATTGTCAGGGGGGATGGCACCAGGGTCCCCAACAGTGCCAGGAAGTGAGTTCCCTTCCACGTCGGAAGCTGGCGGGAATGGATGAAAACTCAGGAATCCGATGCAGTTTTAAAAGGGCTTTATTAACACAGGTTCAGGTATACAATCCAAGTGCAGGGGAAAACCTCTGGACTCTGGGTTCCCAGCTAGGTCCCAGCCACGTGTAGGCCAAGATGGCTGCCACCACGTGTTGAGGCCCAACAGAGAATGGAGAGGACAGAGAAGCAAAATACCAAGGGAAGCCGGAATGGCAAAAGGGGAAAAGAGAGGGGCTTCTTTCTTCTTGCAGCTTATTTTATAGCTTGAAATTTGCCCAAACTTCTCAGCCCGGCCACTTTGGGCTGGGCTATCTAGAGATGAAAACAGGAAAATAGCTCTATAGAAATGTAGCAACTTCAGGAGGCCTTCTGGCTGTTTATAAGGACCCAGAGCTAATTCAAAGCCACCTAGCAGAGCTGGGAGGAGCTATAAGCTAAATGTAACTTCCCCTGGCAGGATGTGTCAAATGCCCTCAGGTAATTTCTCCCAGCACCTGACCTAATGTCTTGAGCCAAGATCTGCCTGGAAATGCCTTTATATGGTAGAGAAGGGGGTTTCTGAGATGGCATGTCTCTGTACCAAAGACTAATACTAATGCCAGTTAAATATTTCTCCAAGCCTTCACAAGAGTCTTGTCTACTTCACGGTAGTTTTGTATTTTAGTTGCCTTTGAGTTATCAGGGAGCCATGCTTGCTTGCTTGGAGGCAAATAGCATTTATCTCTGGTCTAATTACTTAGAGATCCAACATTGCCAGGCAAATATGCTGGTAAGATCTAGCTAGTCCCACGATGACTGTGGTAGCATGAGAGAATATTTATACCAGCCAATACAGAATACATGGTCAGATAAACTGCCACATTTAAACTACCCCTATATACAAAGTGATCTACAGGAGGCAATCCAGGGCAGATGCAGAGGCTTTTTAAGCTTTTAGGTGTCCTGCAACACATTATATTGTTTACTCCAGAGTTACTCTTTCTTATGTTCTGTCATCTATACAGTCTGTTGCCTGCACTCTGCATTTGTTGACTGATTTTCACCCCTGTAATGAGCTGTAGTCTTCTGTGCTTGTTACTGTTGAAGCATTTATCTTATTGTGCAAAACTTCTTTTTTTTACCTTTGAAAGTAAAAGATTAGCTTTTTCTTTCAAGTAGGCTTTTATAAGGTTTCTCCCAAACTGACCCATAAAGGGTTTTCTACTTAGGTGAGAGACCATTGTTAGGGTAGTTGGGGCCCCCAAGGGTGACTTATGTGAGGCAGAGAGGAGATAGATGGTCAGTTTCTCCTGAAGAACCTGGGAATAGCTGGGCAGACTAGGACTGATAAAGTCTCTGGATGAGACCCTGCACAGCACAGATCCAGATCCCTGTCAACCCCATGAAGTGGTCGTCAAGCCATACCTAACATTCTCTTGGTCTCCCTCAGTACAGGAATTAATCCCCACCACTTGATTTCTCTGGGAGCCATGAACTCAGGCTGGATTGAGGAATTCCTCTTTGCAGGAAAGGAAACTGGGTTTTAGGCCTTACCCAGGCCTTCCAGATCTTTGTCCAATCGCACAGCATAGAATTTCAGAGCAGATGAGAAGTGAAGCGAAAACAAATTTTATATGGAGGTTTTTGGGGAAGGGAAGGGGAGACGAAAAGGGAAAGACAGTAATGCACTCAAAAGAAAATGTGGGTATCTCCAAAGACAAGGAGAGCCCCAGAACATATCTCAAGAAGGGAGATGTGGGTCCCACCTGTGATTGGTCAACACATGGATGCAAGAAGCACAGGGGCTCAGGCAGCATATGTTCATCTTCCTTTGTTCAAAGTGCTCTTTGAAGATTTTTTTCCCAAGCTGCCCAACATGGAGCTTCTAACTCGGTAAGAGTCCATTGCTAGGGTGATTGCCAATTGGGTAGTGTTGGGGATGGTTGATGGTCTTCTTTAAAATTCCTTTCCTTGGCCTTTATTTCTGCTGGAGGTTCTCTGTGAGGGGGGCAGGCAGTCCCACCTTACCATGGTCTGTTGGCCCCAGGTAAAGTCTTATCAGGCTCATGAACTCACAATGTGGGCTCTTTGTAGTTTTGAGGCTATTAGTTTCATTGCTTCCTAGGAATTCTGTTGCCATGGGGGTCTTTCCCTGTCTACCTGCCTATATAATCTGTCTCTTTTACCTTTGAAAGCAGAGATTTTATATATAGCTCAGAGCTGAAAATAAATATGTGTTGGATTGTGGAAAGTATCATTCAACAAATAAATGGAGCTATATTAGAAGATTATGCAATATATTAAAAACATCATGTTATCATATATTGGCAAAGAAAATACTAATGCATTTTATAATATAGTCACTGAACAAACATGAAAAGCATATATAGGATGATCCATTGTTACTAAAAATGGAACTATGTGTATATTTATAGAAAAGTTTAAAAGTGTAAATAATTACAGGGGGTGTAATCTGCGATGTAAAAGTAGAATTTTTACTTAGGGTTGTAAATTTCTATTTTTTAATTTGCTAGTGTGAATCTATATTGCTATTGTAAATTGAAAATCCAGTAAGCATTTTTAAAAATGTTAAATCTATAATGAGATTATTGACTTTGGTGGCAGTTGATTATTATTCTTTTGAAATGACCACATTCATTTTTCTAGAGATGTTATAATAAACCATACTATCTGTATAGTTTAAGGTAGTAGAAATGCATTCTTTCTCAGTGATTCAGGGAAGACATCTGAAAAGACCATAGAGCATGGGTCCTCCAAAAACCCAGAGAAGAATCATTTTTCTCTTCTAAAAGCTAGTGGTTGCTGGTAAGTTGATCATTCTTGGTTTATGAAGACATTACTCCAGTCTATGCCTCAAGGCATAGATTGTTGTAAGGCATAAGTTTTCACTAATCTTTCTCCTTTATGTCTCAGTTACTTCATAAAGTCTTCTTATAAGGACCCCAATACTATAATATAGTTAGACTTAAACTAGGCACAATTAATTTCATTTTTAGAAACCCTATTTCCAAATAAAGCAATATTGTGCACATGGGGTGGAAGGGGAGAGAAGGTTTCACCAGAAAAAATTACTATGCATCATTTACTAATATGGACTAGAAATAATCTATGTATCAAGGTATTAAAAAGTTGTCTTGAATTTTTCTTTTCATCATAATTAGCAGTGCCCCATTGGGCCGATACAGAATGGAAGCACTGGGTTATATTGTAGCTGCTACAGTTTCGGAGAACTTCATCTTTCTATAGTCATAGACCTGTATCCACTTTCCCTTCTGTCTGTCTAGTGTTGGCATGGAACACCCCCAAATTCCTCTTCATCATAAGGCTTATTTTTGAGATTTTGTTTGTTTGATTTATAAATTTAGTATCATATTGCTTATGCTATTTCCACAAATGATTGTAGATAGGTAGGTATACTCACCTTGTTAGGGATAGAAGATACCTAAGTAATCTTTTACAAAGAATTATAGATATTTAATTATCAACATAAAGTTTTACAAGGAAAATATACTTGTGAATGGGCAGAAAATGATTATTAATGTACAAATAGTGTACACTATTAGTTAATAGTGTACAAAGTTACCAACACTGCTGATGTTGGCAGACAGATAGCAGAGGGACCCTATGGCTATGGAATTCCTAGGAAGTAATAAAAACCATTAGTGCCAAGCCTTTAAAAGCCTACCTTTCATACACGGAACTAAAATCTGCTAAGGTATCACCTGCTGCCAAGAGACCCAGAGAAGGATTGACCTCCTCCAAGAGAAGCTCCAGCAGGAAGCGAAGACCACTAAAGGAATTTCAAAGAGGACCATAGACCACTCCCAACTCTATCCCCTCTGGCAACCACTCTATCAATAGACATTTACTTAGGTAGAAGTCCTGCATGGGGGCAGGTTGGAGAAACCCTATAAAAACACCGTGAACAAAGGAAATACATATATGCTCCCTGAACTGTGTGCTGCTTGTATCCATGTTGAACACATGTGTTGCATGCATCTCCCCTCTTGAGATGTGTACTGGGGATCTCACTATTGTTAGAGAAGTCTGCATTGTCTCTTGAGCACATTACTCTCTCTCTCTCTCTCTCTCTCTCTCTCTCTCTCTCTCTCTCTCCCCCTTTGTTTTCATTTCTTTCTCTTCCTAAAAGCACTTTTAAATAAAATCTGTTTTTACTTCACTGTTCATCTACTCCTGAAATTTTTTCAGAGAAATAAAGACAAGAATCTGCAAGGCCTGGGTAAGGCCCAGCACTGACTTTCCTTTCCTGTCAAGAGCACTTTGTTTCTCCAGCCTGAGTCCATAGTTCCCAAGAAATCAGGTTGTAGGGATTAGTGATGCTCCATGCTGAGAAGGGCCACCATTTTCCACATCCGGACTCCCCTCTCCTCAGAGCTCCACCCAGCAGAAGAGCTGATCACAGTCCAGCTCAAAAAAGACTGCAAAGCGGTTCATCAACAAATGCTTTCGAGTTTTGGAAGTGACTAGAAGAGAATCCCACCTGCACAGCAGAACCTGGCAAGCTACCCGTGTTGTATTTGACATGCCAAATACCAGTAACAATTATAGGCCTCATTCCCATCACCTGATGGAATGGTTTGAGGCTCTTTATGCTCCTGGAATGGAATGATGCCCTTGGGCTATCTCACATGTGACAGGGCGTATTGAGATGTTACTGGTGCCGCTTGACAAGTCGATGATATACGGGAGAAGACAGTGACAATGAACAGTGATGCTGAGAAGACCAGGTGGTCAGGTGTGGCTTGACAGCCATCTGGTGGGGTTGGCAGGAGTCAAGATCCATGCTGTATAGGGGCTCAACCACAGGTTTTACCAGTCTGAGACTTTCCAGCTGGTCCCAGGGCAGAAGTGGGGAGTTGGGAGAAATTGACCCTCTCTCTCCCCCTCACCTCACATAGGCTACACATGGGGGCCAACCAGCTCACTGTGTGTTTTCACTGCTAAATTTTTCCAAGAAATTGGATTCTTGAATTTACTATTAGTTAAACAGTCTCTATGGTGCGGTGCAAAATTCATTGCTGTCAACTTACTATTTAACTTTGCCTGCCCCAAGCCTTAAGTCAGTTTTTCAAGCTATTTGCACAAAGTATCCTTTGTGTAATACAAATCTCTATTCTTTTCCTGAAAGGGCTAAAATATCACATGGGGAAATTGTCAGGGGAGCCTCTGGCATCCCCAACAATACCAGAGAACAAGTTTCCTTCTACCTCCAAAGCTGGTTGGGAATGGATGAAAACTCAGGAATCCAGCACAGTGTTCACAGGCTTTACCATCACAGGTTCTGGTATACAATCCAACAACAGGGAAAAACCTCAAACTTAGGTTCCTAGCTGGGCCCTGGCCACATGTAGGTTTAGAACCCTAGGCCAAGATGGCTGCTACCATGTGCTAAAGCCTAACAGAGAAGAGAACTGAGACAGAGAGGAGAAGCAGAGAGCAAGGACAAGCAAAAAATGGCAGAAAAAGGGGCCTTCTCCTCTCTTTCTAGCTTATTTTATAGATAGAAGCCACCAAAGCCTTCCAGTCCAGCCCATCCTGGTGTGGGCTATCTAGAGATGAATCCAGGTAAATGATCCTTTTGAAATGCAGATCTTTTAGGCAGGCTCTATGGCCCAAACTTCACAAAAAACCAGAGCTGATTCCCTGATGCAAAATCTCTCCTAGCATCATTGAGGGGGCTGCATCTCTGAACCAGAAAGCAGTTCAGAATGTAATTTGTATAAATGGCATTAATACTTTTTTTTTTTTTTTTTTGCTTTTCGGGTCAACCCGACAATGCTCAGGGGTTATTCCTGGCTCAGCACTCAGGAATTACTCCTGGCACTGCTTGGGGGACCATATGGGGTGCTGGGGATTGAACCTGGGTCAGGGTCAGCTGCATGCAAGCAAGCAACGCCCTACCCGCTGAACTATCACTTGGACCCTAATACTTTTTACCATGAATATATAGATATCTGATTCCAGAGTTTAGATTCACTAAGGTCCAAAATCCATCAGAATAATTCACTTTGGCATTATGTTTAAAATCAGAGACACATCAGTTTGCCCAGAGGCTCACTGGCATGTCTTTTGAACTAGGAAAACTGATCACATTATGGTGATCCAAATGTGGCCAAGTACTCTTGGAATACCTACATTATGTCCCTCACGGGAACACATGGGAGCAGAAAGAGTATCATAATATTCCTGATAAAAATATTTATGTCATATAAAATTAGGAAATCAATTCAATTCTGCCCAAGCTCCCATTGTTTGTGCTACGGAGAGTCCCTAAAGGCAGGGAGTAGCTCTTTACATAAGTTAAGTGTAGCTGGAGCCTAAGGCTCAGTAGAGTGTGTCACCCAACAGGAAATTAAAAGAACTCAAGAGAATTCTGAATTTAATTCATGAGTTATTTTCTTTCCTATAAATGATATTTTTGTCAGAGTTGAAATTGGAGTTGAGTTTGATAATTTACCATTGAAAAGAAAATGGATTTAGCAGTAAATCTGCTGCAGAAAACCAGCAATGAAAGATTTTCATAAAATAGCAGACATAAAATCAATATTCTATGGATACCTTGGGTTCATTACTGTTCAGTTTTAGTGAGTATCTTCCCTAGGCCTTTGAGAAAAGATTTGCCACAAGGGTCAAATATCCAAAGATCATGCATCCCTCTTTGGGAAAGGTTTAGGGGAATTGCTGGTTGTGTGTGATAGCTGTACCTGGTAATGCTGAGGGAACTATATGTTGCCAGTATAGTGGATAGGGCAATTGACTTGCACAAGTCTGACCCCATTCCATCCCCACCCCTTGGGGAAGCTTTCTATTGTAAATCTTATCTATATTCATTCATAAGATAAAACTGTTACAAATCCTGTAAGGGCTAGTGCTTATGCTCTGCCTGTGGAAGGCTTGGGTTTCATCCCCAGCAAGCTCCATGGCCTAAGACAGGAGCAGCAGGAGTAGTTTGTGTGGCCCCCAAACTCCCCAAACAAATAAATGTCTGAATTTTAGCCTTTAGAGAATCTGTCTCTGGGCTGTGACCTTTCCATGTATCTGTTGATTTCCTTGCTCCTTCCTTTAAATGAGATGAAGTATAGAGAAAGAAATTCCCTTTTCCAAGTGGAAAAACAAAACAAAAAGCAAAAGTCACTTCTGGAGAGAAATCTTTGTTATGAAAAACACTCTGGGTATGTTTCACCAATGGTTCCTTCTTCCTTCCAGGTAAATAACCATGAGGTGATAATTTGTTTCAGTTCTTTATCATAAGAACCTAGTATGGATTCTAGATATAAAAATGCTTCAAGTTTATTTATTTTTTTGCTTTTTTTTGGGGGGGTCACACCCAGCTATGCTCAGGGGTTACTCCTGCCTCTTCATTCAGGAATTACTCCTGGCAGTACTCAGGGGACCACATGGGATGCTGGGGATCGAATCAGGATCAGCCATGTGCAAGGCAAATGCCCCTACCTGCTGTGCTATCGCTTATGAGGGTATATCTAAGACCTGCAAACCCCAGGGTTTTCTCATTTTTAAGCTCCAGAGTCAGTCTATAGCAAGTCATTAAAAGAATCATTGAAATTTCATACCAAGGTTCCAGAGTTTATTTTTAATTTAAATTTAACAAATCTTAACTGCAGCTCTGTAATTTGATGTGGTAATTTGTCCTACAACTTTAGCTCTCTGTTTATAAGTAATACTTGTTATCCAGTATGTTTAACATTTTCTTGTTCTAAGAATGGAAGAAATGATTTCCAAGCGTTTAATATGTTGTACTGCAAATTGTAAGTCTATTTGTTATTATAGTAACTTAAGAAGTGCTGAACAAAAAAAACAGTATCTGGCTTCTAGTTCTACAAATGTTACCTAGCACCTTTCTCCACCATTTCTCACTGCTGTATCAGAAATCATTCTCATCAAAGGAAAGAAACCGGAGGTTTGGCAAATTGTATTACTGCCATTCTCTGAAGTAAGGCGCTAAATTGGTATTTAAGTGTAGCGTATGGATCATAGCCAAGATTAAAACTAAGAAATTTGTCTACTCAGCTTCTGCTTTTCTTGTTCCAGACATTTATTTGCGTTATGGTCAGTGAACTCCTGCTGTCCTGCAGTCTCGGTCTTAGGGACCATTTCTGGCATCCCAGGTTTGTAATACATTCCCGACACCTTGGTTTCTGGGATGTAGAGACTCATTCTAAAGTCTTAATATGATTAAAGTGCAAAACCATATCCGACCCTTCCCTTCCTCATACTTTCTTTCTCTCTTATCTTCCATTTCAAAAAATCACATTTAACAAGTATGTATTAAATTAAACATTTTGCTCATGAATATTAGCTTGTAGGAGTAAAACAACTTTGCAGAAGAGGACTTCCTGGTGAGATTTTTCAATACTGATTTGAAATTCAGATTAATATAAGCAATTACTAGATCCTATACATAGTCTTAAAATTGGAAACTTTAAGTGAAGTTTTTCTGGCAATCTGTGTGAACCTGAATGATTAGACAGTCTGCTAGTCTGTGAATTACTTATACTTCAAAGCACAATTTGAGATTGCCATAACCTAATCATTCTTAATTCAAAATCAAGCTTTAAAATAAAGATTACCTTATCAATTAACAGTTATTAAAATTACTTCCTACTTGTGTGTGTGTGTGTGTGTGTGTATGTGTTTTGGATGACACCTACTTAGTTGTGCTCAGGGATTATTCCTGGCAGGCTCAGGGGACCATATGCTTTCAAGGCAAGTACTGTACATGCTGCCATATTGCTTTGGACCCCATACTCATTTTTTGTATTTTTATGCACAATATTTTATATTCACTCATTATTCAATTAATATCTATAAAAGAGTAGAATGTTTTTGCCATATTATTATTATTAGGGATGAAGTAGGAATAGGATAGAAAATGCACTCAGAGAATAAGTATCTTGATCTGAACTAGGGAAGATTAAGTGCTGAGTGAAGAGAGTGCTTATTATATGAGGGAATATAGTGCCTTTAGCATTTTTTTCCTTTCCTTGCATGTGACTGACACAGGTTTGATTCCTGCATAGCACATAGTTTCCTGAGGACAGAACCAGGAGTAAGTCCTGAGCCAACCTAGTACAAGACAGAAACAAAAAGCAAACCAGTAGTTTTAAAACTTTAGACACTGATTTATATTTATAATACTACTAATGGTTCAGTTTCATGATTGAAACATAACAGCACCAACCATGTCCTCACAAGAATGTCTAATTTCCTCTCAATGTCTCAATGCTCCTTCCTGCCTATGGTAAGGCTCAATCCTATACCAGTTCCCAAATTCTGAGGTTCTGTTCCTTTGGGCCTTTTGTTACTTCCCTTTCTTTTGCTACTTTCTATTCAGCAAATGAGAGATCATTCTATGTCTCTCCTATTACTTTCCTTATGTTCCTTATGACTAATTTCATTCATCAGGATACTCTGGATTTATTAATGCAGCAGTTTAGAAGGTGATATCTGCGCTGTTGAGAGCCAGTTGATCATTCCTTTTCTAATTTTTAGTACAACTTGAGACAACAGTAAATTGAAATCAGTTGGTATAGACAACGTGAATTACTTAATTTCTTTGAAGAACTTCTATGAACAGACTTATACCTCTTCCGTCTGCTCATTGCCCCCACATTTCAAAGGTTCTTGCTGTTCCCCAGTTTGCCTTGAACTCAATCAAGAAATAAACTCTTTTTTTGTTAGCCTGATCCTAAACTTTACATATTAATAGAATAGCAAGATTTCTAGAAATATAAATATTATTTGTGAGTAAGAATATTGGGCCGGAGCAATAGCCCAGCGGGTAGGGCATTTGCCTTGCGCCAGCCGGCCTGTGCCGGCCCAGGTTTGATCCCCAGCATTCTATATGGTCCCCCAGCACTGTCAGGGAGTAATTCCTGAGTGCAGAGCCAGGAGAAACCCCTGAGCATTGCCAGGTGTGACCCCCAAAAAGCAAAAAAAAAAATATTAGAAAGAATAAAAGGAAATACACTTAATTTTTAATTATATTTTCATAGAAAAGTATTCTAATACCAAATATTCGAAAGAATGTTTTCTGAGATGAAAGAATGACTTCAAATTTATTAAAATTTGTTTTATGAAACACACATGATTTCTTTTTTTTGCTTTTTTGGGTCACACCTAGCAGCACTCAGGGGGTTATTCCTGGCTCTACACTCAGGCATTACTCCTGACAGTGCTCGGGACTCATATGGGATGCCGGGGGATCGAACCCAGACCAGCACAGGTCGGCCGCGTGTAAGGCAAATGCCCTACCTGCTGTGCTATCACTCCGGCCCCAACACATGATTTTTATCCACATCTTAGGTATTTCACAGAGAAGCTCACAGCATAAATAGACCCACTGAGATCTGGTGACTCTCTATACTATAAAAATAGCATAGATATCAGACATCTTGGCATTTCTTAAAACCTTGGAGCATGTTGGGTTGATGTATACAGAGCATTCTATGCTCTATCATCCTGGGGAGATGCTGCAGGGCGAGGATATTAACTTTCTGTTAATTGATTCAGTCTGGAAAGGGGAAAGTCATCTTGACCTACATATTTTCAGTCTGTCTTTTTCTTTGAAATATTGATATATTAAGGGAAAAGATGATATATTCTCTGTTCTTAAAATATTTGAACTCAAAGCTCTTTACAAAATAATTTGCAAATGGTTCTACTATAAACAGTCTTTCACATTGGCTTGAATAAATTATGATCCATTAGGTTTAATTAATTAAATTTATTAACTTATTTAATTAAATAAATTCATATTAATTAAATATAAATGAGAAATGACCTTTTGATTTTTATTAATATGCATGTATTTTTCATAAATATTGAAGAATTGATCAGTTTTTAATAAGGCTTATTTAACTTATAAGGATAAATTTTTTTTTTTTAAATTCTATGGAAACTAAAAATCTCAGAAGAAATTACCATTACATTAGTAGCAATAATCCTTAGGCAACTTTTAGAGTAGAACCAGTACAAAATTGTATCAATTATGTGAGAGTTTATCTCAGAGAAACGGAACAAAAAACTGTTTAAAGATCAATTGAAATTTTGGGACTGTACATATAAAAATAGCATAGATATCAGACATCTGAGTGTTGGCTCTTTTTTATTTTTTGACCAATATAGTCATTTTTTGACTTCATACCATTTTTATTTAATTAGCTTTAATAGCAATAGCTAAAATTCATTGTTCTTATAAGGGGATGAAGAATAATATACATTAAAACAGGACAAGGCATAAGTAAATGCATCCTACAATATTAATAAAGTTGTAAAGAAACAGTGCCTTATTCATGCCAGGCATGTGCTCTTTCTCTAAGCCATATCCTTTTATTGATATCTAATGATTATATTTAATAACAAAGAAGTTTATTTACAAAGTAGCTAAGTCACCTGTGGAGGGAAAGCACCACTACTAATAAGTGCTACTAATGTTTTGTGAACTCCTCCCAGTGTTTAGCTTATATTAATTTATAGAAAGCAGGAATATTAATGTTAAAATATATGTTTCATTAGAGTATATATTTAAAATATAAATTGTTAAAAGATAATCATAATATTTATTTTCTATTTTTCATTAAATAATTATATGAGACATTCTGCATGACAAATATTTTTCATATATGTGTTTTTTTGTGGTCATCTTATATTTTATCATATAGAAATACTAAATTTTCCTGGGGTCAGAGATATAGTACTATGAGTAGGGTGCTTGCCTTGCATATGGGCATTTTGTGTTCAATCACTGGCACACCATATATGGTCCCCAAAGCTCTACCGGAATGATCCCTGAGTGCAGATTCATCAGTAAACCCTGAGCACTGTCAGATGTGATCTTAAAAACAGCCTATAACTGTAATTCTGTCATAAAATTAATGATAACTATTGTCCCCCAATCCTCCCAGGATTTTGAACGAGTTACTTAAACTAATTTGAGAGGGACCATCCTATGGAATTAAACTAAGAACTAGGTAGAGGAATCTCACTACTAAAAAGTCTCACATATTCAACTCTATATTACTCATTCTCACTAAATGCATTTCTGGTTCCAGTGATCTTCAACAAGGTTTCCAAAAGCATGATGTTATTGGGAAAGTTATTTTCAGAGGGAATGTCCTCTGGGGTGTTCCCTCACTATTAGGCAATGAAAGAAGTATAATAAAAGTCAAGTAAAGATGTGTATCTTTACTATGTAAAGATGTCATACCCAATGGTGCTCAGAAGCTATTCCCAGCTCTGTACTCACAGGTTACTGCTGGTGGTGGGTTTCTGGGGAGCATGTCTTGCTGGGAATTGAACCCCAGGTCTCCTGGTAAAAAGTTTGACTCTAGCTAGTGAACTATTTTTTCAGCCCCTATATAAAATTTCTTTATATATTAATTTGTCAATGTGCATTTGGGTTATCAGATCTTGAATATTGCAAATAGCACTGCAATGTACATTGGCACTTACCTATCTTTTTTGAATTTTTGTGTTCCTGGGTTATTTAAGGAGTGTAGCCAATGAGTCATTCTATGGTAGTACTGTTTTTAATTTTTTAGAGAGGTCTCCATACTTTTTCCATAGAGAGCAAAACCTGATGACAGATTCACCAACAGTGAATGAAAGTTACATTTTACCGCATCCTGTCAACAGAGTGTTGTAGGCCAGTTATCCTTATGTAAGCCAGTTATCCTAACTTTAAGGGTATGTAACTACCCAAGGATTTTATGGCAAAGTGATTCATCAGTTGAGGGCAATCTGTGGTTTTAGAAGAGTGCTAGCTTCTGTGAGATAAGTACAGAGATCCAGTAAAGGGAATCTCATTAACATGCCCAAACCAGTCTGTTCTGTTATAGATATTTTCTGGATGCATAGAAAGAATATATTTTATTATTTCAGTTATACCTACATTATAGCATTTTTGGCGAGAATTCTACCACTTGAACCACCCATGCGCATGCCCAGTATATTTTGGGACCCAAGAATTAGATTTAATAAAGAGGAATTCCTTTAATAATTTTATTGTGCTTTATCAGACATTCCACTAGATTTATAAGGACCAAGATGAACTTTATCATTTCTATCATTTCTTTAAACAGATGAGTCATGTGGAAAGAGAAACCACCATGCAAGTATGTGATAATTATGTGCATCATGAAAATTTAAGATGAAGCTTTTATCCTAGGCTTTTAAAATGGGGTGTTGAATTACACATTTGATATAATGTGCATTTTAAAACTTAACATATAATAGGGGTAAATATATGGAAAGTCCTAAGAAAGCAAGGTAAATAATCATTAGTTATTATTATAGGAAAAATAACCTCTTTTTACTGTAAATTATGTTGGCTATTAGTTATGTAAACTTTTATGTTTTTTATCTATAGTACAGGGCAATAAAATTTGACTCTGACACAATTGTATTTTGATTTTGTTTTCCTCTCAAAGACTGGGTACTACCTTACCTGAATTAATTCTTATGTGTAAACTCAAGCATTATGAGTCAAACCAAAGAACTCATATAATATTCAGAATGTGGAAATGACATATTGATATTTTGGAAGTTTTGGGAAGACAAAAGAAATGCAATGGACAGATATAGGAGGTGTCTAGTTAAATCATGGTATCATTTTCCCCCCACATGCTTTGTATTAACTTGATTTGCCAGTTGCTTTGCAACTCGGTTGACACTTGGTTTCAACTCCAAAAATGTGATTTCCATAAAGGTGAAAATGTCCCGAGAACGGAAGTTTCCAAAGAAGAGGCAGAACTCATAAAAGCTTCATTGTTGTTGAATTCACCTCAAATTCCCTCCTGTCTGCCTGAGCTGGCGCAGCTGGCTGACATGGTTAATGATTATTTTCTATTCAGTCCTCTCATTTCCCCCTCATGCTACATTTATCCAGCACCTACCATTTTTGTATAAATTTTCATTGCTACTTAAAATCCCAATTTCTCTACTACTAGTAGTAGCTCTGACAGCCTGGTTTATCTCTGACTTATAAATAAGTTTGAAACAAAATAATCATGCAGTGAAATAAAATAAACATAATAAAATAAATGAAATAAAATAAACATGCAGAAATTATTTCAAACCCTAAACTGTTACTCTTAAGGTAATTACTGAGTTGAGATAAGTTACATTATTTCTGAATCTCTTACACAGATGAATAGTTTTGGTGACATTTAAAATGATAAGGCAAGAAAAACCAAAGCACAGACTGTTATGGTAGTGCATGTATTCTGAAAATATTTTGTCTTGGCATTTGTCTGACATGGACATTTGTTTTTATCATATTGATGCCAAAATATTCTACCAGCTTCCCTTTTTAACTAGATTACATGGTAAGAAAGAGGTTTAAATAGGCTTCAGAGACATGGAGTCTCTGAAACTTGTCAGACCTCCTCAATTAATATTTAAAATATAAGATATAGTCAAATATCTAGAGACATAAATCAAGAATACATGTAAAGATATGAGCACAAAAGTAAAATGAACTTCACTAACACATAAAAAAATCATCTGCTTTGAAATGACCATTTCTGGCCAATGACATTAATGTCAAATCAGCAGCAGGTCATTTGTAGTTTGTCAAAAACTCTGACGTTTGTTATTTTAGCCATGACAGTTTTCTCAATTCTACCGAGTTAACATTAGCTTGAATAAAGTAATAGTTTTATGATTAATGGAACAATAATTGCTCTGCTAAAGTATGACTTTCAGCAGCTGTTTGCATTACTTAATGACTAGAATAACAGTAATAGGTTGGGGCTATTCAAGCATTCGCCATTTCACAGTTGACTCTTCCATGATCATGAGGTACCTTAAGAAAGCACAAGAAAGACTTTGTAAGCGAATGATTATATTCCAAAGGAGGTACGAGTAGAAGGAGGAGGGTGCTAACAGCTTAATGTCACTCTTTCTAAATAGGACCGTCTTATGAAAAATCTTTCAAAAAATTTGCATAAAATAGTATGTTTACTCCTCCTCATCAAGATATCCTTCACATTTTAGTTAATTAGTTGAAAGATCCTGATCTGGGGCCAGAGCGAGAGCCCAGCGGGTAGGGCGTTTACCTTGCATTGGCCGGCCCATGCCGGCCCGGTTCGATCCCCTGGCATCCCATATGGTCCCTGAGCACTGCCAGGAGTGATTCCAGAGTGCAGAGCCAGGAGTAACCCCTGAGCATCGCGGGTGTGACCTAAAAAGCAAAAAAAAAAAAAAAAGAAAAAAAAAAAAGATCCTGATCTATGCTGAGTGATTACAGTATAACATTTGTCACCAAAAAAGCTTATTATAGTAACAGATAATGAATACCGAACAAAAAAGGCTAACAACCCATAAGGGGAAACAAAAGCCATAAGAAAGTTGATTAACAAAGGAAAAAGGAAAAAAAAGATTTAGAAGACAAATTGGTTTGGAAATAAATTGAATGTCAAGGACAGAGAAGTCCAAATGGCTTTTAAACTTTCTGGCTAGCTTTATTTGGAAGAAAAATATCTGCCATTAATGGAATTACATTACTCAAGAAATGAGTTTTGAAGTACAGAGAAGTTTGACTTTGGGCATATTAAGATTCCAACTAACATTTGATTGAGGAGTACTCTTGAATGTTAGAGCTGCACAAATGTGTATCAAATACAGGGAGACAAGATGAGATCAATCTATGTGACTGATTTTTGCATAGAATATATATTCACAAAGTACCAGGGCTGAAATTAGGTAGAAAATACTTTTGTGATAAAAACAGATATATAAGACACTGTTAGAAATTCTTACCCAACCTCCCTCCCCAAAAACTCCAGCCAACCCCATGAAAAAAATTGGGGGGGAGAAGAAATGAACAGAAAATTCCTCATAGAAGAAATTCAAATGGTCAAAAGGCATATGAAAGAATACTCTTTCATTACTAGTCATCAGGGGAGATGGAAATCCAAAACAAAAAGTGAGATATCATCTTGCTACCGCCGTGAGACTTCAAGTAATCATATCCAAGAGAACAACTTAGATGACTCAGATGCGGAGAGAGAGTAAATCTCATTTCCTCATTCATTCCTGGTGGGAATGCTGACCGTTCCAGCCTTTTTTAAATAATATGACCATTCTTCCAAAAAACTAGAAATTGAGCTCTCTATTTTGACCAAGCTACAATACTATCCCTGGGAATATACCTCTGGGAGGCCAAAATAAAGTAACAAATGATCTCATCTCCTGCACAGCTAGCCAAAGGCTGGTCTTCAAAGCAAGAAGCACAATATTGACTGTAAAAATGCAATCAAAGTCTGGTAGTCATGGAGTCACTCTGAGCAATATTAGGAAGGTAGCAGCTCTGGCAAACATGAACACAAAGTTGAATGGTGAGTTAAAGTCGCAGAAAGAAGAAACGCGTAATGGTAAAAGAAAAGATATGGATAAAGTTTTTCACCTTTCGAGCTAAAATTTTCAAAGTAAAGTCAAAAAGGGGGTACTGACTGCACTCCGGTGGACAAAGAAAACACAAGGTGAAGAATTTCAAAGAACCAGTAAAATAAAGAGCCTCGTAGCAGCTCAGAGGTCATGAGGCTGTGAATCCAACATTTCAGGCTCAAAGGGCAAAGAGAGAACACTAAAAAGTAAGATAGAGCACTTCAGCCTGCCAGGCTCAAAAGTCAGAAAACGTAAGGCAGTCCGCACACTGTAACTCCTAGTTTTCAAACTCTGTGTGTCAAGTAAAGGGATATACATGAAAACCTCTCAATAATGGTGGAAAAGCCACAACGTGAAAAAAAGTGCTCCGCTATAGAGACAGGCTGGGCGGTCTTTTTCGAGGGTTAGTGAAACTGGTTACATTTTCTAGGTGGGAAACGCATCAAAGCGAAGGGATGTAAGTGCTTGATCACCGTAGACCGTTGAAACTGCCTCCTGAACTTGTAATTGTCTATATCATTGTGATATAAAAATTAAAAATTCTACTTTATGAGGGACTAGGAGCACAGTATAGTAGGCAGGGAATTTGCATTGTAAATGCAGCCAATATGGCTTATCCCCAGCATCCCATAGGAGGTCCCTGAGCAATGCTAGGAGTAATTCCTGAGTGTAGAGCTGATTTCTGAATCCCTGAGGCATTGCCGGTGTGGACCCCAAAATTTAAAAATATATCACTATCCCTATCACTATCCCCTGTATCATCTATTTGCTAGAGCGGGCACCAGTACATTCCATATGTCCTGTCTCACTAGTAGAGCCCAAGGGCACTCATCTCGCCTCCAGGAACATAGTAGGCTCCTCAAACCATTATATTAGCTCAATGGAATGAACTAATATAATTGCTACTGGTATTTGGCATATCAAATAAAATAGGGCAGCTTGCCAGGCTTGCCAAGTGCAGGTGGCATACACTTGGAGTCACCTCCCCTTCTAAATATAGTATTTATAGATGAACCTAACGCTTCTGGCCGAACTTAATAGGCTGTCGTCTGGGTGGAGTTCTGACTGAGGGAAGTCCGGATGTGTGGTAAATGGCGTGGCCCATGGAGTGGGGCGTCATCTGGTTGTTGCTCAGTTCGGCTCAACAGGGGGCGGGCCAGGGCTATAACTCCTTACCATCCCTCCCCGGCGCCTCTTCAGGGAGCTAGGGCACAGGAAAGCAGGTAGCAGCTCTGCCCCATGTCTGTGTGGGAGTCTCTGGTTCAGCATACCCCAAGTAAATTGCAGTCCTCCTTCTGAAGTTCACGATGCGCAGATGAAAAGCTCGCGGTTGGCGCACTCATTGGGGTCGACTTTCACAAAGTCCCGGGGACAGCCCTTGAGAGGCACTGTTGAGAGTTTCAGACTGGGTGTGGGTCCTGGGCAGGGGAAAACAACAAGGCATACTCTCCAAAACACTAGGTCACTGTTCTTACTCAGCCAGGGAGCTTGGGAGTGGGAAGCCGCGTGGCTGCCTGCGAATGCTTCTTTTTCTCTGCGATGTAAACCACCTTTGCAAGCCGAGCAACAGGCAAGTGGTCAGGTCAGTGGCCAGGAGGGGCCCGGAAAGCAGTGCCTCTCTGGGGACACCTCTCAGCTGAAGCCACCTACAAATATGAGCCACCTCCATAAATAACATAAAAATATATTATGATAAATAAGAGAGTTATTAATATAGGTAGAAATATCATCCTACACTCATAACTTGATAATTTTGATTTTGTTTACTGTTTCTAATTGGTCTCTGAATAACACCTAGGCTTGTTTCTTAGTGTCTATTCAAGGATAGCTTCTGATGGTACAGTGCTAGAGATGGAACAGGGGTCAGCCACAGGCAATACAAGCACATTAGCTGCCCCAGTAAATTATCTATCCACAGTCCAAAGTACTTCTAAAATTCTCCTGATACTTTTTTTGACATGTCAAAGAAAAAAAGTATTTTCTTTATAATGGGAATCTATTGTTACACCATCAGTGTTCAGGGCTTACCCCCTGTTCTGCATTCAGGATTACACCTGGTGGGACTCCCTGTGGACCATGTGGGGAAAAGGGATTGAACCCTTGAAGTTGCCGCATGTAAGACAAATGTCTTTACTATCTCTCTAGCCCCCACAAAAGTAAAATATTTTCTTAGTGTGGTTAGATCTATTGGCAAAGTAATTAGAAGCAGTAGAAAATGGTATCACTTGTGATCACCTAAGCAAATTACCGCCAATAGAAACTAGGAAGAAATATAATAGTTAAAATGGAAAATATGAGATAGACAACAAAGGGACAAATACCCAACTCCAGATCCCTGAGTTAGGAAGGGGTTAATACACTTGTCTTGCATGTACCACATCACCAGAAATAATCCCTGAGTACAGAGCCAGGGTGTAAATCCCTAAACACAGGAGTGTGTGTCCTCCCCCATACCCTCTCACACACAAAAATCTAACACAAATAATGTGTATTTAGGGATCATTATAATACTCACTATGCCAGTATTCAGAATTATTTTGAGATATTTTTTCTTGGGTCACACTCCGGTGATAGCGCTAGGTTACCTCTTGGCTCTGCATTCAGGAATTACTTCCTGGCGGTGCTCTTCAGGGGACACCATATGGGATGCCGGGGATCGAACCCAGGTTCTGGGCAGTGTGCAAGGAAAATGCCCTACCCACTGGCTCATCTCCTTTTTCAGCCCTCCCCTTGAGATTTTTTTTTTCTAAAAATACCTTTGATGTTTGTTTTCTCCTCCCTTTAAGTCAAGCAGGTAGAGAACTATTTTTCCTCAAATAATGGGAAGTCCTAACTCCTGCCAAGCTATGAATGTGGAGATTGGAATAGGGTTCCTACTTTACAGTCAGTCACAAAAGTGAAGTTATTTCAATTTTTTTTTTCTTTGGTGTCACCCTAATGATGCTCTGGCATTACTCTTAGCCTCTGCACTCAGGAATCATTCCCGGCAAAGTTCAGGGGATTTCAATATGTAATGTTGGGGATAAAATCTGGTTCATTCGATAAAGCAAACACCCTACCCACTGTGCTACTCCAGTCCTGCTAGTGTAGCTGGCTTCGGATGGACCTTTATCTAATATACTGGTGTCCTTAAAGGGAGCAGTAAATAGTTTTATGAAGTAGAGTGACACAAGTGACATCATCATTTGGAATAATAGAGAAAGATCGCAGTATTATAGCTACTACCAAGGGACATTAAAAAATTGGGATTTAAATTATTTGCGTGACGATAATCCTGCCAAAGAGGTAATGAAGGATTCTACTAAGAGTTTCTAGAGACAGTATGGCCATGTCGAAACTCTTTATTATGAATCCTTAAATGTCCCATGGAACAGTGAAAGAATAAATTTCTCTGTTGCTTTAAACAACCTGCTTTTATGCCATTTTCTTGTTATGGCAGCCCCAAGAAACTAATAATACATCTTATTTCTCTTTCCCAAGCTTATATAGTCTCCTTACCTAATCAGCAAATATTTATTGAACATCTACCTCAACACGGCCGCTCTCTCTTCTTTTCATTTTCCAATCTCTTTCAATTACCCTCCTTAGACTACACTGGCATTTGAAAGATTAATAATTAAGATTAGACAACCTTAAAGCACAGGCCACTCCTTGTTTTTCATCTCTTTTCTCTCTTTAGATTTACCAAAGCCGTTCTTAAGTAGTATTGTCATCTTGGACAAAGAATAATACACATAGATGCAACTTTTTAGCACTTAGGGGTTCTTGGTTTGAAAGCGTTATTACTAAAAGTGACAGGCTTTGCCAGAACCCCCTGTAGACAAACGATATGCCTGATGCCAGACTCCTTTGAAGGTTTGTTTTGTATGAAAATTAAGTTCAACACCGCAAAGTACACTTCAACTTGAGAAACATTTAGACATACAAAAGAATTTCAGCAGAATAGTAGAATCTGCAACTTCAAAATCCCACCCACATTTTTTTTTAGTAGGATTATTTGGGACTATCCTGTGTGTGCCTCCTACAATCCCACCCCCTGCTTATTGCTTCTTGAAGTCACACCTATCAGTGGTGAGAGAACTAAGTGGATGCTGGGGGATCAAAACCCGATTCCTACATGGAGAAGATCTCCAACCTTGGGATGTTCCCCCCATCATTTTAAGTGTTTCAAAAATGTTTGCTTTACAGGTAATCCTATGCCTGTGCTTTAAAGAATAACATACAAACCACTCGGATGATGAATATGCCGTGGCTTACTGACTCATTTTTTAAAAAAGTAGCTACAGTTTGTAAGTAGTCAAAAGTAAATCATATATGGTTTGTTAACTTTAATGTTAATAGTACTCAAAATTCTAACCAAAATTTTGCTCAGCAACTCCAATTATTATAGAAAAAGTTTAAGCTGATTTTGGAGCTTGTCCATGTTAGGATTGACAAAAATGGTTAGGAATGTGTCTCATGTGGGGTCAAAATATGTTATTTCTTCTGTAAAAATCTAATAGCGACAGCAGTTGGTCTTCATATGTGACTCTACAAGGAATCAATCAGAACAAAGCTAAGAGTGGGATTAAGTGTTATCCTATTGCTTAGACCCTTTCTAAAAATAAGCGGTGGAAGCACCTTTACTGCATTTATAATAATATGCCTTAATTATTTTTTTCTTTCATATTTTAATTAGGAATCGCACGAGGTAGATAAGTTATAATATTTTTCCATTATTGGGGTTCCGGTGACAAAAAAAATGCACCACAACTAGTCTTTTTCCACAGTGTGTATATTTCCCCATCACCAATGGCCCCAGCTTCTCCTCCTCCTGCTACCCCTCTCTCTCTCCTTCTTTCCTCACCTGTATGGTAGGCAATTTTCCTCTCTCTCTCTCTCTCTCTCTCGAAACCTTCTTGCTCTCCCTTTATTAATTATTTTAGCTTCTGTGGATGCTGGGGGTTTCGCCAGCTGGGCGAATACAAAAAAATATTACCAGCAAGGGAATATAAAGCATTCTCCATCCTTTATACAAATGGTGGTAGTCTTTTTTTTTGTCTCTTTGGAAGCCTCCTTGTTGGGACCTCTACTTTAACTATCTATATTGGGATATTCATCATCGCCTGTTAAGTTTGTTCTCATTGATACCAAGTCTTTCATGAGTCTAGTAGACCCACAGTCTAATAGACTCCGCAGACCTCCTGATTCATCAAAATGCCATCAGAAAAGTGATAAATCTTAGCACAGAGCGGCAGAGCTGGTGCTACTTGCTCTCCCTAAAAGCCCAGTCACACTCACAAGGGGAGCTTCCAGAGGGGTGTGGCAGGGTTCTAGCCCTGGCCCGCCACCCCAGCAGAGCCTTTTGCGTAACAGCTTCGTGACCCACCCTTCACTCCATGAGGGCCTCCCATTTTCCACATCCGGACTTCTCGCCCGCCAAACTCCACCCAGCAGACCAGCCTATCGCTGCCAGGCCCAGTAGTTCCACTTCCTGCAGCAGTCTTTTTTTAAATCCAGCTCTCAGGTGGCAAGTCAGCCAGACTCACGGGAGATAGTTATGGGCAGAGCTGCTACTGTCTCCCTGTGCCCAGAGCCGGCCACGAGGGGCTCTTACAGGGAGGGATGGCGGTTCTAGCCCCTGGCCTCGCCACCTCAGCAGAAAGCCTCAGAACAAGCCAGAGGTTAACCCTCCTATTACTCCGCACATTGGGCTTTTCGCTTTTCCAATGACTTTCTCTCGCAGACTCTCACCTCCAGCAGTCCTAGCCTGCTCCAGTAGCTCTTTCTGGCCCCATTGGTTCATCAATAAATGCTGGACTTAGAGATGACTCACAAGAGTATGCTAGTACCTTCACGGCAGAGCCTTGGGCAAGCTACCCGTGTTGTATTTGATATACCAAATACCAGTAACATATAGACCTCATTCCAGAATGGGATTGAGGCTCTTTTAAGTTCCTGGAGCGCGCAGATTTTGCCTTGGCTCTACCAGCATGAGACAGGACATATGGAGATGTTACTAAAACTCAGTTGAGCAAATGGCTGATGGGAACGTGGAAGACAGTGATACAGTGATACAAGTCTACTAGCTTATTGTACTAGACACATATTTTCTCAACCAAAATACAAGATATGTACTAGAATTTCTCTTATACTGAAAGAAACAGAGACAAGCAAAGTGTTCTTTATATCTGATTTCTGAGATCTTATATTTCCAGCATCAAATATTGCTGCAATATTTTTTTGGTATAACAAACCAAGTAGTATTAAATATTTCTTCTAATATATGGAGAAAATGTCAGTTTGAAATGTATATAAAAATTTTGCCTTTTTTAATGAAGTTATAGTCATTTGACTTTAGTTTAAAAATAAGCTAATTTGACTTTTGAAGTTATAAGTTCTTTCTCAAAAATTCTAATTAGGCCCTGGCAATGTGAACTCTAGAAATGACAAATCTCAAATCATAGCAAATCAAGTCCCATATTGTGCTAGTAATTCACAGGTTAAACCATTTATTTTTTTTTCAGAGGACTCTCTAAATTGGCTCCAAACAATAATGCAAATATCATTGAGCTGTCATCACTATTCATTGTCATGGGATACTTATAACTTGAATTACGTTAATACTACCGTTGTCATGGACAAATCCAGCAGTGATGCAGTGGATGAGACGTTTAAACAATGAATAGTGATGTAGCAATGAGATAAGTTATATGATAGGCAACTTATATCACATAGAAAAATAACATATCAGCAGCATTTTGAGTATATGCAAGCAATCTTTGATATTACTAAGACAAGTATTGGAATGTACAGTACCCTCTCCTAAGTGTAGTTTTTAATCCTGATCCCTGTTGACCTTGAGATTGGCAATAGAAGCCGCTTTTTTGCTCAAGTGATTACAAAAGTCCTAAGTGAGAGCAGACTATAGGAAAATGTTGGGAATGCTAACCATTTTTTGTGTGTGTCATCTAAGCAGTCAGGGCCCAGCAAGTCAAAAATATTTGCTGAACATAAAAGAGATTCTTGGTCCTCCAGTTTATACAAAAGTGATGTCCAGTTAGCTGGCTTCAGGGATGAGGACTGGTTGGCTAGATGTCATAAATATAGGTGGATCTTTTAGAACAAAGTGTCTAATGTCCTGAATGGAACTTCATAAAAATGTAAATGACATTTGTTAGCATAGCAGTGTAAAGATAATGTGTGGGGAGGCATTGTATTTAAAAACAACTTAGTATAGACCAAGTTAAAGTAAGCGATTTTGGTGTAGGCTCTTTTAATGGCCTCTCCTGCATTGTTATTACACAACTAACTATTACAGAGAATGTCAGAAATTCTTCAGGGGTGGTTCGGTTGGTTTGTGTCTTTCTGGCTATCTGCTCCTCAGGTGTGCCATTTGTTATCTTAGTCTTGTGACTCCCCGGTTCCAAAGAGAATTGTGGTTGATCCTTGGGGAAACCAGAAGACCTTGCAATTGTCAGTGCTTTTACTCCTTGGCTTTATACCTTAATCATTACTCCTGCAGTGTTTGTGAGACTGCCATGAGCGTCAGAGATTGAACCGAGGCTCCACTTTCATGCACAAGAAAAGTGATTTCCACTAAACTATCTTTTCTTGTCTAAAGGGTTGGTATATCTTTAACAGAGGTTTCTTATCAAACAAGCTTGGCCACATATTTGAAAGAGAAAGAATACTTGTACATTCTAAGCATTTATTGAGAAGTGAGGAAAGTGGGACAAACATGGATCAGCGCTGGAACTAACTAAAGATGCGAAGCGTGGTACCAAGAAATGAGAAACAAATATCATTACTGTTTTAAGCCTAACAGGCAAGTAGAGGGGCAGTATTGTTGGGCTGGAATGAGAGCTAAGAGGTTGACAATAGCTGGCTGTCCCCTTCCTCATTAAAGGCACTCAGCTGAAATAAGTTGGAGATAAAGGAAACTGAGTCACTGCCTCAAATCATAGCTTTTTTGTGTGAGAGGGTGTGGATAATAGCGGATAATACAATCACTATAATCATTACCTCTTCTTCCTGAATCATCTCTGGTATCTTGACTGCCATCATCCTGGAAGTCATTAAGATATTCTGGAAATTCATTCAGAGGACTCTTGGAAGCATCCTTGGCACACAAAAAGCAAAGTAGAAATAGGCAAAAAATTAGGAGCTTTCATATAGGGGAAACAAAAATAGCATAAATCCATTTTTAGTATTTTGGACTAGTAACCTCAAGATTGAGTACAGGTATTGTTACAGCTACCATTGTAGTAGAGCAAAATGGGGTTAGCATTGAAGAGAAGAAAGTTAAAAACTCAGCATTCAAGAATGGGCAAAGGGAAAAAAACAGCAGAGGGGCAACAGGGCTGAGCTGCCTAGGGATAATGAGGATGTCTTGGAAGGGCAGGATCGATTCCCCTGCCTCCCGTCAGATCCTCTTCTCAGAGGCCAGAAAAACTGGCGTGTATCACAAATCCAAAGCCACTTTCAAGGTCTGGACTCCACAGCTTGGTAGAGCCTTCACAACAAAACAGTTGGAGTTTCAAGCCCAGGTATGCAGTGGACCGGTGTGGATTGAATCTACCAGGTATCCTGGGAGCTGAAGCTGGCTGCTCTCCCCAACTCAATGCCCTGGTGGGCCTGCCTGAAATGCAAACCGCCGACGGTCTCTGAGTGTGCTGGTCAGTGGTCCAGCTACTCCCTCTTGTGGCAAGGCTCAGAGAGCACCCGCCATTCAAGTATTCTCAAAAACTCTATTATATTCATCTAACTGGCACCCATCACGCTTTTAGAAATGGGGCCAGCGGCACGAGGTGTGGTCTGGGGACCACCTTGGTAATTTTCTTCTATACAGTGGATTCAAATGGAAGCAAATGTGGTAAGAAGGAAAGATTTGAGGATTCCATTGACTTTTATCTAACACCTCAGGTTCAAGTGGACTCCGTAGATATATATGAGAATTAGCTCTAACAAGCAATATAAAATGACTACATTCATCGTATCACTGTCTTCCTTGTCTGTTCATCGTATCGATTTGCTCGAGCCGGCACCAGTAACATCTCCATATCCTGGGTCCTTCATGCAAGTAGAGCCCATGGCACCTGCTTCGTCTATGGTAGAACATAAAGAGCCTCAAACCATTCCATCAGGTCAGCGGGGAATGCGGTCTATAATTGTTACTCGGTATCCGCGCATAACAACACGGGTAGCTTGCCAGGCTGCTCCTGCTGTCTGCGGCGGTAGTATACTTCAGCAGTCATTCTCAAAATCCAGTTATTTATTGATACCGTATGCCGCAGCCGCTCGCCAAGGCCAGCTGGGATCAGATTGGCTGGTCTGCTGCAAGTGTGAGCTCGGACAAGAGGGAAGTCCTGGATGTGGTAAATGGAGGTCCTCATGGAGGATCGCCTGGGCCTGTGAGGTGCTCCTTCTGGTGGCGGCCAGGGCTAGAACCCGCCATCCCTCCCCAAAAGGCACCCTCATGAAAGGTACAAGGCTGCGGTGTTTTCAGTAGCTCTGCTCCCATGTTTCCACCCAATCGTACATGAATAGGAAAGTGCAAGCTTCAAATAGACATTGAGAGATAAATGTGAGCCAAGTGTTGTCAGTAGCTATAAAGGTGATGGTATGTCTAGGATTGTCAGTAGAAAACACTGCAGTGTTCTGGAAACCTAAGGTGTTCTTGAATCTAAGAACATAAACTGGCCAGGACTCCCTGGCCACACATTATCATTATTATCGGCTACTGTTCCCTTTATGTGAGCTGTAAGGATCAACATACCTGATGCGTAGTGCCAACTGAGCAGGCATATAGGAGTGACAGAAGGGTGGGGAGGGAAATGCGGTCTCTGGTGGTGGTGGTAAAAAAGTACAATTGGTATGTGACTCCAGCTAAACAATGAATCTTTCCAGCAACTGTATTATGAAAAAAGCTTCAGAAATTTCTGTAAATCACTTCGTATTTCTTAAAATAAATCATAAAAAAATTCTTATTTTCAGATCATCTTGCT